>CAUYPK010160551.1:0-32500 GCA_963574355.1 Loris lydekkerianus | reverse complement strand
ATTTGGTGACCAGCGCAATATATTCTTGTATTCATGATCGAGACTATTTCAGATCAGACCTGAAATAACAGTTTTATTTTTTTCAAATAAATAAGACTTCAGTAGGCAGACCTGGTAACAGTCACAATGATCAGATAATAGTGGGTTCTCATTATCCATCCAAATTGTGAGTTTTGAGCATGTTGTTTCTCATTTTATTTTCTTCTACATGATCAAAAGAATGCTTTGCAAAACCATGTTTCCTTAATCCCAATATCACAATGTTCCCTGGCTTTCATAGGATTGCCAAAACCACACTATTGCTTTTTCATGATATTTTCTTTGTGTTTCTTTCTTTTGAATTTCTACAGGGCTGCAAAGTATGCCAGGGGAATATGTAGCCCGGGGTGGTCCAATGGGTGTGAGTATGGGACAGCCAAGTTATACCCAACCCCAGATGCCCCCTCATCCTGCTCAGCTGCGTCATGGGCCCCCCATGCATCCGTACATTCCTGGACACCCTCACCACCCAACAGTGATGATGCATGGAGGACCGCCTCACCCCGGAATGCCAATGTCAGCATCGAGCCCCACGGTTCTTAATACAGGAGACCCAACAATGAGTGGACAAGTCATGGACATTCATGCTCAGTAGCTTAAGGGAATATGCATTGTCTGCAATGGTGACTGATTTCAAATCATGTTTTTTTCTGCAATGACTGTGGAGTTTCATTCTTGGCATCTACTTTGGACCAAGGAGCATCCCTAATTCTTCATAGGGACTCTTAAAAAAAGCAGGAAATACCAACTGAAGTCAATTTGGGGGACATGCTAAATAACTATATAAGACATTAAGAGAACAAAGAGTGAAATATTGTAAATGCTATTATACTGTTATCCATATTACGTTGTTTCTTATAGATTTTTTAAAAAAAAATGTGAAATTTTTCCACACTATGTGTGTTGTTTCCATAGCTCTTCACTTCCTCCAGAAGCCTCCTTACATTAAAAAGCCTTACAGTTATCCTGCAAGGGACAGGAAGGTCTGATTTGCAGGATTTTTAGAGCATTAAAATAACTATCAGGCAGAAGAATCTTTCTTCTCGCCTAGGATTTCAGCCATGTGCGCTCTCTCTCTTTCTCTCTCTTTTCCTCTTTCTCCCTCTCTCTAGCCTGGGGCTTGAATTTGCATGTCTAATTCATTTACTCACCATATTTGAATTGGCCTGAACAGATGTAAATCGGGAAGGATGGGAAAAACTGCAGTCATCAACAATGATTAATCAGCTGTTGCAGGCAGTGTCTTAAGGAGACTGGTAGGAGGAGGCATGGAAACCAAAAGGCCGTGTGTTTAGAAGCCTAATTGTCACATCAAGCGTCATTGTCCCCATGCAACAACCACCACCTTATACATCACTTCCTGTTTTAAGCAGCTCGAAAACATAGACTGAAAATTTATTTTTAATATGTTGACTTTATTTCTGAGCAAAGCATCGGTCATGTGTGTATTTTTTCATAGTCCCACCTTGGAGCATTTATGTAGACATTGTAAATAAATTTTGTGCAAAAAGGACTGGAAAAATGAACTGTATTATTGCAATTTTTTTTTTTTTGTAAAAGTAGCAGTTTGGTCTGAGTTGGCATGCATACAAGATTTACTAAGTGGGATAAGCTAATTATACTTTTTGTTGTGGATAAACAAATGCTTGTTGATAGCCTTTTTCTATCAAGAAACCAAGGAGCTAATTATTAATAACAATCATTGCACACTGAGTCTTAGCGTTTCTGACGGAAACAGTTTGGATTGTATAATAACGCCAAGCCCAGTTGTAGTCGTTTGAGTGCAGTAATGAAATCTGAATCTAAAATAAAAACAAGATTATTTTTGTCATGCTGACTCCACTGCTTGAAAAATTTGTTTACTGTCCCCCCAAATTTTTAATGATTAATGTAGGAAATAGAAGAATTAATTTTAGCTCCCTAAGCCATCTATGAATTTGAAAATTTTAACTACAAAGTAAATTATTTAATAATAACCACTGATTTCTTTAAGCTGCCTTAATGAACTCCTAATATCAGCAAATTTGAGGCCTAAAGGCACTAAAGTAACTGTAGACTCAAAATTTCATCCAACAGAATTACTCATCTAATATCAGTGAAATTATTCTTGTATATAATGGGAAACCTAAGTACAAAGTTAACTCTTTTGCTAAGGATGTTACCTAGGATGAGCAGTATATGTTTATTAGGAAATTAACTACATGAATTGAAGAGACCAGACTTCAAAATCTAATTTTTATAAATATGCTCTATGTTCTCATTGGATAAAACTGGTTATTAACCAATTTTCCAGAACAGCTGTACAGAATTTCTGCATGGCAGCCAGCTAAATGGTACAAAATAACATGTTTAAGCTAAAATAGCTTATAATTTTATTTAAATAAAATTGCTGCTATAAAAAGTCTTCCCAAAGCTAAGGAAAATATACAAATATTTTAATTAAGGCAAATTTGTTTTAAAAAATAAGGCTTTTGTCAATGATTGCTTTGTAAACAAAGGATGGGTGGGAGAGGAGAGCTTTAAACTCACATCTGATATAAAGGCCCAAGTCACCCTATAAACCCGCCCTGAGCTATTCTATTTTCTGTTCGAAAAGAGAAACCAGCTGCGGGTTGGCTTTACTAGGTGACTTGTGACTGAGTGAGTCACCTGCTGGAGCAGCCTCTATGCTCACTCTCACCTTTTGTTTACCAGGCCTTGTTTCTGAACACGTGGATGATCAGGAAGAGAGCCTGGGGCTGCAGCACCAAAGCCCCCTCAGCCAGTGGCCTTCCACCCCACCCCAAAGAGGGGACGGTTTAAATTCTCCATTTTGACCCAGGGGCAATTCTGCGTCTGCACAAGTAGAAGTTCATGTTAGTGAAATCATCCTCTTTTGATAGGTGGATGGTTACTAGCAGTTAATAACCATGTATTTACTTTTAAAATTAATCATAAACTTTATAAGCTAACCGTCCAGTTGCGCCTCTCCCCAGCACATGCCGCAGTGAGTTGGTTATTTTCAGCCTTTATTCCGCAGAAGGCTCTGGTCCCCAGGGAAAGCATGGGGGGAGGAGAGAAGAGGGATGGGAGATGAGTTAGGAGAGGAAGAAGAGAACTCGTGAATAGTTAGTGTGGTGACTAGGAAGAATCCAGATCATTACTGCCCAGGAATTAGAAAAAATAAAACAGATTGTTGTATCCCTGTGTTCCCCTCTGCATGTGGCTATTACGTGAGGGCCTCACTCTTTCTTCCTCAGCCTCGACATTCTCCCTTAATGCTATTTTAGCTTTTCCTCTTATAAATTTCAGAGCCAGCTCCGAGGTTATTGAGGACACTTACCCGAAAGAGGGAAATAATAGAGGTGCTAAGAATATTTTAAAGGACAAGAACAAAACGCCCTCCTCTAAACAAGGGCACCCAACTGTACCTCCTTTTTATTTTTATTTTTGTGGGGGAGAGGGGTGGCAGTGAATGAAACTACTTTTAGTATAATTTAAATATTTTTCAAAAAATTAAAAAGAATATTTTACTCTACCATATTTAATCAGCTGTAATTATAACACATTCAAAATGAATAATATGCCTTGACAGTATTTTTATTGTTATTGTTCATTGCGTGATGTTGGACTGCTTTAGAAGCACAGGAAAGAGAAGTAAACGCGCTACAAATGGGGAATTACCCTCGTTTAGCATTAAAATTCATTTAGATAAAATTGCCACAAACATTTAAATGGGAAGATTAGTTCCCCCTCACGCCTTATTGCACTCGCTCAATGGTTCCGTTAAGAACATTTTACACGTTGGAAATTCCGTCTTCTCAGACGGCTTGCTGTTTCCTAGTTACGCACATTCAAAGCAAAGGCAGCAGCAAAGGCAGCCGCGGCAGCAACAGCAGCGGGGGAAAAAAAAAAAAAAAGTTTTGGCAACTGGTCTGCAATTCATCCGCGGCTGCCCCAGCCCGCTGCAGCCCGCCCCCCACCCCTCCTTCTTTCCACACCCCACCCCTGCACCGTCATTATGTAATTTGCAGAGTCCCGTCCTCGAAGAAGAAAGCTGCTTAGTTTTTTAGTATTTATATGTCATGTTAAAATACAAAGAAATATAAAAGAAGCCAGTGGGTTCCTCTCTAGGTCTCGATCTTCCCTTTCTGTTCTGAATCTGAGGGTTTAGTTTCAAAGTGCTGCGTTTCTCACATCCCCTACCCTGAGGCCACAAGGCACGTTTTTTTGGCTTTCTTTTCTGCCAGGACTTTTCCAGGAAATTCACCACGCTTCTTGCTTGTATTAGAAATGTGTGAAAGAATTAGTTTGAAAAGTCCGTGCAACATCTAGCTTCTCCCTCCCCTTTTCTTGCCTGCCTCTCTCTCCCCCTCCCATCCCCCTCTCCTCCTCCCTTCGCAGAGCCGCAGGAAAAGAGGAAAGTCGGCTTCGACTGCCATCTTTTGGGGATTTGGAAAAACTACGCGGTAGGAAACAGAGGGAGGCGGAGGCGCGGGGGGTGGGGGGAAACCCCCTTATTATCCTGTGTCGGAACTGGCTCCCTTAATCTGATGCTTAAATATTTGATGTGGAAAAATTACCCATAAAATTAGTTACTAACAATTTCAAATTGAAATCACTTATCGAATTATAAACGCATTAAAGCTGTATGGATGGTATTAGGAGTTCCTCGGGAGGCAGCGGGTGTCTCCTTGCATTGAGCCGGGCGGGCGAGGTTTGCCCCAGGGAGAGGCGCCCCCCGCAGAGCCGGCGGAGGGAGGGCTGGGGGGGCGGCGCGACGGCCTGGGCGCGGGGTCTCGGCTCCAGCGACCGAGCAGACGGCCAGGCCCGGCGGAGGCTCCGGCTACTTGGCCTGGCCTGTGGCGAGGAGCAGTGAGGGGAAGGAACGGTGCGGGGGGCGGAGTGGGGGGGGAGAAGCTCCCGGAGCAGAGGCGTCTTCCAGGAAACTTGGTAGCAAAATCGAGATTCTGCAAAGCAAAAGCCCTAGCCCTACCCGCCCCCTCCCGCCCGGGTCTCCCACGCCGCGCGCACTTTGCGCTGGACTTTGCGCTTGCAGTTTGTTGCTGTGCGCAGCGCCCCCCAAGGCTGCGGCTCGGAGCGGGAAGGGACAAGCTTCTGTCCTGGGACTGAGCCCGCCTCGGTGCCTCGAGAGCAAATCCCTCGGGCCACTGCGCGGAGCTCGGGTCAAGACACAGCTACCCCCGAGTCTGCTGTGCTCTGGGCCCGGCGTAGGCTCAGGGCTTGCGCAGGCGTGTCCTTGTCTGGAGCCGGGAGCACTGGGTGGGCTGCAGGAATGTCGGCAATAACCTCCTAGGCCCTCCCACCGACATCTGAAAGTAAAGTCTAAGGGACTGTGGACTATTTCTGAAGATGGGGAGACCAGGGGTCTACACAGAAGATTGTGGAGAGGGAACTCGTCGTAGCTGGGGGGATCCGGGCCTCATTCGTTTGAAAACGCCCAGAGTGCTTTGTGGAGGATCAGAGGCCTCTTAATGGGCTCTGCCGCACAGGGCCTCGGACTTCGGAGTCTCACCGTGGCTCTGGGAGTGTGACTCTCAAGAGCTTGGGGACTGGAGGGCACATGCATCCAAGACCCAGTCAGGGCCCACCAGGAGGGCGGCGAGTACCCGAGTCTGGAGCTGCAGTCGGGGTAGCACCAGGACGCCGTAGGCTGGAGCTCCTGCGGATCACTTTAAAAGCTCCGCAAACTTTCCGCAGCTTTTCTGATCCTGGCAGGCCCTCGGCCCTCGTGAAGGCGGTAAAATAACTACTGTGATGCAAAGCTCCCGAGTAGGCGCCCGAAAGCCGGATCAAGAGGCGTGGAAGTGGGTAGCTGGGCGCCCTGCCTGGCCGGGCATTTTTCCTCGTCTCAGCCCTCACGTCCCCTGCCACCCCCACACCCACTGGCTGTAAGGAGTCCCCTAGCACTTAAGGTGGCCACGGTGCAGAATCTACAAGAGGCTGGGGGTTCCAGGGTCAGGGGGGAAAGCCGTGAGGGAGAGAGGGTATGGAATCAGGGGGCCTGGGCAGCCGATGGCAGGGACCGAAAGGTTCCCTTTTTGGCCAGATCTGCTCGCCAAGGCGTCTGAAACCTTCTCTTCTGAGGCGGAGTTGAAAGGAAAAACAAACAACATGTTGAGCAATCAGGTCGTCAACGTTTGAGCTTTAAAGAGTCTTTTGCCCTGAAAACGGTACCCCGGGGGTCTCCGTGCAGCGATGCCGGGAAACATTTTTAGGGCCTAGGTTCTGGCTTGACTTGTCCTGGGGTTGCCCCTCGGCACGCTGCCTTCTGCCCTCCCGACGCGCTCAACCCACAGTGGGGAAACCCGGGCGGTGGGGCCCTGGAGAAAAGGGATTTAGTTTTAAGCCAGTCTCCCATCGCTCTGGTCGGTAATTTCTACCCCTGGCCACTGTGCAGACACACTCACCTCTACCCTAAAGCATTAAGTTCATTACGCCAGCAATGATCTTAATCTCCTGGCGGAAAACGAGTCCCGGGACCTTGCTGACTGGGGAAGCAGCGCCTGAGGACACTTGCTTCACGCGCCCGCCTGGTCCGCTTCTCCAAGTGGGGCAAGGAGTGCGGCTCAGGAGTCCCTAGCTCCACAGCGAGGCGTGCCGGGCGGTGGTCAGGAACCCAGAGTCTGTTTTCTCGGCGTTGGCGACTTCGGAGGGTGGGATTGCGCTCTCTAGTTTACCTCCTCCCCTTCTTTCCGCCTTTCTCCCTAGGCCTCCCTGGCACCTCAGCACCTTCCTCCTTCCCTCCTCCAAAGTGGCAAGTGCCCTTTTCCACCCAGAGTCCCGTGGTTCTGCCCCTCTCCCAGCCCCCAGCAGCCTCAAGTTACGCGCAGAAGTCCGGTAACCCATCTCCTGCTTGCGCCCACCTACCTCACCCACATTGCTGGCCATGGGTGGGTGGGGATCGCTCAGCAAGGGCTTCTTGAAGCCCCTTGCAGGGGTATCCTGGGGCTCTAAAGAGCCAGATTTCAGGATTTAGGGGGAGATCCTTGCCCCCATTGATAATTCCATCCTAAAGAAACCCAGCTCAGCGGCAAACCCCTAGCAGCGAGCCGCCTGCTCCCCTCCCCCCACTCCTTTGGCACAAAGCAGTGTCTGGCCCCACAGGGAGATGGAGGCGAGCCACGCGCACCAGTCCCCTGGTTGGCCGACCTTCGAGGCGCCAGCTTGTTCTAGAGACTCAGTTTCCACTGGGCAACAGCAGGGAAAACAACGCAGTGTTGGTGTAAATCCACGTTCCCGACACCCCTGCACCCCACCCCAATCTGATTTTGGAGACTTGCATTTTCAGGTAGTCCTCAACTGTGAACAGCGAGCTTTGTGTGTTATCTAGAGGGGGTGGGGAAGTAAAGGGAGGAGACTCCCACTGCCCGCTCGAGTCTTTAATGTTTGAAATAACGAAATGCCTGTGTAGCAGCTGCTGCTAGAGCCAAAACTAACTCTTTGGAAGACGGAAAAGAGTGAAAGGCAAAGAAAGACTGTTCATTTTTTTTCCTTTGGTGCCGTTTGGGATGTCATCTGTTTCCTTGGCGACTGCGTTCAGCCCCCGGAGCCCCTGGGCTCCTGGATTGTTGGGATGGGGGGGAGCATGCTATTTCTGCACCGTCATTTATCACTGTCACCGCATAATGATTCCCCTTGCAGCCCCTTATTGATGTTTGTAATTGCATTATCTCATAAAGGAGGATGATCAATGAAACCGAGCCTGTGCATTCTGGGGTCAGAGGAAGCCAAAGTACTGTTTGTCCCCTTTAATACAACAAGTACTCATTATCGTGGGGTCTGCATTCAGAAAATGATCTGATCTAAGGCTGACCCTGTCGGACATCCCAACACTTTCTAAAACGCGGTTTGTGTAACCTTTTGCTTAAATGCTAAATCAAGTACCTGGCTTGCATTTCAAGATGCTAAAACTGAATGAGAAAGGCATTTATTCTTTTCATTTTCCGGGAGGGGTGCGATCCTCTGAAGACGCGCGAGATTTTACACTGCAACAGCTCAGTGATATAATACAGAAAACGCAGCCCCTATCAACAAGAAACCTAAGACCTAATAAATGAAAAAATTGGGAATGAGGGACAAAAGGTAGCTGGGAGCTTTTTAACAAGGTCGTGCTAAAAAGAGCAGAATAAAACCACATCCGGTTTAATTAATAAGAGCCAGAAACTGAAATAATTCCCCATGATTCTGCCCTTGCTTCTGGCTTTTACAGAGTCATATCTCTTCGGTTTAGATAAGTGACTTTTGTGCCTGTTCGATTCTCACAACAACAATAACTAAATCAGTTGCACACTCTGTATCTAAAACCGTCTACAAACTCTAGCAAATAAAAAGAAGTTCACTTGTCTATTAAGGCAAGTATTTAGTTGAGTAGAAATGTCCCAGTAACATTGAAAGGAGTTCATGTAATCCCATGAAAATCAAGTCATCTTGTTGCTCTGAAGTAAATGGAAAAAAAAAAAAAAATACAAAGGAGAAAATGTCCCAGTGTAATTTTAAACTAAAAGCATTATTGGACTGTCACAGTGAAAATGTGCTTGTTTGGCGGGGAGGGAAGGGGGGAGTGGGCATCAGTTTAGCCCACATTTAACTTAAAGGTTTTAGGAAAGAAACTTGTCTTCAGACTTGGTTATCATTTTAATTTGTACAAGGAGAAGTCATTGAGATGATTCCAATTCATAATTTCAGTAAGTTAGGAGACATAGATCCTTCAATGGCAAAATTAAGCAAAAAGCTTATTTTTAAACATTCTCAGGCTGTATTACCTAAAAAGAAAAGTTTCCAGTCTTCTGAAAAGAAATTCCCCTTATATTAATAAGATAACCCCACTCCAGAAAAGAGTAGAAAAGAGTAAGTCCAGGTGTTTTATTTTAAAAGTTCTAAACGTTTCTAAATGGATAATATAATGTTTTCTATAAAAAGATTTAAATAAAAAGCATTTGCAATAGTTGAGAAAATGAGTACTTCAATAGAATGCCGCGATATTTTGACACCTCGAGATAAAACCTTAAATTGAATAACAAAACAAAGGGCTAAAATATTCCCCTTGGAAAAAGAACTTTAATAATAAAGCTTAAAAAGTTTTAACTGTGTTGAGCCATCACTTAATTATTCTCTACAAGGCAAATTTTTCTAAAAAGTATCCTTTGCCAGAAATTCTGTCAAGACACTTTGAAATAATACATGTTTTTTGTTATTGAAATATTCTGGCACTTTTGTTCTTTAAAAATGCTCAAACTGAAATGGGTTTGCAGCCATGCATATATTTAATATAAATGGTATCTTGTTGTTAACATAAAATATTAAAGGGAATATAAAACTTTGGGCTTTGTCAGTTAAGATAGAATTTTTTAGCATAATACTCTGATTTTCAAAACATACAATGAAACCCCTTGATTTTAACCAATCAACACAAGTCTTTCTCTTATTTGGTTGGGGATCTGGCATCATGTACGTTTTCTATTTTTAATATTTAGTGTGATAGCCCACGGTTAAAATAATGAAAAATTAGTCTCGTTTCAGAAATTATTTATTTATGGAACGAACATGATTAAAACATAAACACACACAAGCTGCAGCTGCAACAGAAAAAAACCTTGATTTATGGTTATTAAATCTTTGATCGTCCTGTTAATGTTTCTTTTTCTCCCCTTTCATTTGCATTTTAATCTATCGAATCTTTACAATTTTGCTGCCTCCTATTTCAATGATTGATTACAGATCTGAAATAAGAAAAACCAAGCCTAGCTTTTCTTTTCCTTTCTTCGCTCTTTTCTTTCTTTCTTTTCCTTTTCTCTCTCTCTTTCCCCCCCTGGGTAGATTTCTGAAACTTTCTCTCAATGCTAATACAGACAAGACAGATTAATTCTGCTCTTTTAAATGTCAAAGATATAAATTTAAAAAAAAATGTTTTCTTTCCCAAAAGTGAGTATTTTCCCAGCCGCTTGTTTTTGAGTCATAAACACAGATGGCAGCGAAACAGCCTCGCATACACACCCACGCGCGGATCGACCCTCGGCCGCGGTGGGGGTGTTTTTAAAGGACGCCTCGTTAACTGAGTTAAGGAAAGGTGAGAAGTTCACCGTCCCTTCGCCGTCAGCAGCCTCTCCGTGGCATCTTCTTTCTCTCTGTCTCACACACACAACACACACACACTGTCACTCGGAGGTTTGCTCCGCGCCTGTCCGTGATCTATGTCACACAAACAAAAACAAGTCAGGTGGGGACTTGTTAAGTTGATTTCTTGAGACAAGCAGTGTAAAGACAAAAGGGGAAGCGACGCAGGTCTGTTTGTTTTCTTTCCCCGCCTTACCACTGCCCCTTTGCCCCTTTCTCAACCACCCACCCCCCGCATCTCCCCGCACCCCCTCCCAGATCGCTCCCTCTGTGCGGATGCGACACTCATTTGCTGACCGCTTGGCCGGTCGCCGCACTTTTCGCGCTCGCGTGAAAGCCACGGCGGCGCGGGTTTGGGAAACGCGGGCTGGAAGTTCGCGGGACTCCTTCTCCCCGCGGGGTTTAGGGGCCCTGGGCCTCTGTGGGACTCTGCGAGGCTCCGGCCCCGAGCAGATTGCGCTCCCGCCCGGCTGGAGGTCGGGGCTGGGCTGGAGCCGCGTACCTCACAGTTGCGCACTGGAGGCGAGCCCCAGGTGTGAGATCAGAGGCTCTCCCGCCCGCCAGCGGGTTGGGGCATCAGAAAGGATTTCCCACCCCACCATGTCCGCGTCTGATCCTCACCCGAGCCCCCTTGGTGGGGTTCTAATCCCGCAGACGCGGGGGAGCCCGCACTGGAGCGAGGACAGACTTGTCAGGCGGATCCAGACTTCTCAAGCTCGCGTCCGCGGGTGGCGCGCTGCACACGGGTGCGGGGCGAGCCGGGAGAAGTCGGAGGTGATGGTACCCCTAGAGATCCCTACTTGGGCGTACGCGCAATCAAGAATTGGGGTGAGGACGGTGAGAGGCAGAACTACCCAAGGCAGAGTCTCTCCAACTTGCGCACCCAAGGGCGTGCTAACCGCCAGGCACAGACCTTCTTCCCTGGGCCGGGTCTGAGTTGCTCCCTTTCTGCTGGAGACCCCACCGCCTGGCTGCCGCGAGGGGAGCGATCTTCATTAACGTGGGCGTACAGAAGGGGAAAATGGAGAGGAGGAAAAGATATTTGATACAGGCCGACCCTTTGTCTTGAAGCAGATTAGGCAGCCTAGAAATAGGAGGAAAAACAGAAAGTCTAGACAGGAAAACTTATTGTGTTCACAAAATATAAAAATGATCCGGGCAGTCTGGTTCCTCCAGGGGTGAAGATAGATCCTGGTAGACGAGTGGGAAGACGTGACGGAGAAGATTTAAAGTGAAAGAAACGGCAGATTATTAAGAAAGTAATAGTAAGGTGTCCCATACACTACAGTTTTATTGTTGGGTAGTAACTACCCGATTTATTTATTGCTGGGGCTATATAATAGAGATAATGACCACAAACTCAAGATAAATTCTTAGGCGCCCAGCCGGTCAATTCTTTTTTATTTAAGAGAGCGAGCCTGAGAGGTGAGTCTCATCTCCTCCCCTCTTGGAAGATCCGTCTTGCTTTCTGCCGTATTATAAGCATGACATGCAAATAAATAAGTGCTGCTAGGTTTGTGTGGGTAGGCCTGCAGGATTTATTTCAGGTGAGGGAGGAACATACACGGAATATGAATTTCCCCAGGAGCTGTGGAGGGACTCCTTCCCCCTCTCGGCCACCCTCTTCTTGGGGTCTCCCTCCCTTTCAGTGGGAGCACAGAGCATCCCTTGATAAAAACATTAACGTGTCATGTCTGAACTCCCTATTTCTTGACATATAGGTCTGGGGAAGGATGGGGCCCCATGCAAAACGCAAAAAAGCATCTCCAAAGTGGGTTGACTTGCTAGGACTGCTTATAAGGGACTCCAGCGACAGAGGGGAGAGTAAGTTGGAATTATGACCTCCAGTAAGTAGGGGAACACTATAGGAAATACTTTAATTTCATTTTGAAATATGCCATATGGCTCAAAAGTTTGCGGTCCCTGAACTAGCGTGCACCCATCACCAGCTGGGTAGATCCCAAGGAGAGCCACCTAGCTTCTTGGGAACTTGCCGCCTCAGTTTCCTCTCCCTGGGAGCCATGTAAACACTCCTAAATGAGGTGATGGAATTAAAGATGAACTTGTTCAGTGACCCGCAAGGTTTCATCAGAGCAGGAGGCCTCAGGTGTAGGGTCCACCTGAAGGAAGGCTGCAGTGTTAGTCACCCGGTTGGCCTTTAGCAAGGCGGCCTGGGAGAGTTGATCTCTCCACCTGTGCTCTGGGACAACTCAGGCAGATCCAGAGCCGACAAGATGAAGTCAGCATCCTCTGCCGACTTTCTTATTTTCTTCCTCATTTGGGGGGTAATATTCAAACACACGGTGTTTCAATTTCTCAATGACCACTTACATTCAGAACTTCTTTGATCTGTGTTTAGACACAGGAAACACACACACACCTGACAGTGAACTGCCAAGAAAAGGAGAGAGAGGTCAGGGGAAAAGGGAAATGGACGGATGGGATGAGGGACAAAGAGGGGCACGTGTGTGGGGGGGGCGGGGTGTAGATAGAGACCTCGAGAGAGCAAGAAGCTAGATGGGAGGAGGGAAGCTGGAAGCGAGGACAGCTGCAAGCGAGAGGAGAAGAGACTTTTTTTCCCCCTGCAATTTGGTGGTTCCTGTGAGAGATGCTATTATGAGACTGAAAGAGAGGACGTTCCTAGTCCATCTTTCACAATATTCGTGTCATTCAAGCACAACTTTATCTTTGAACCAGATTATCTGTTCCAATGGTTTCCATAAGACCATAAATTATAATCTTCAGAGCCTTCAATATTTCTTTTGGTACTTGGTTAAGTGTTATAACAGAGGCCATTTATGAAGTGAATGATTCAACTTTTAATCTTTTGAACATTAAAGTGTATTCCATCGAGTTTCCCTTTCAAAATAATCTAAAATAACAAAAAGAAACTAAGCTCATTACATGAGAAAGTGACAAGCGTTCCTGCTCTCAGCCTGGCAAGTTGCCTTACTCACTGCAAAGGATGATAAACTAATTGTTTCCTGAGTTTGTAAGTAATTAAGCTATTATTCAGGGAATGTATGCAACAGTTTTATTTGCGTTGGAACTTTCTATTTAAAATAGCCAGACAAATCTTCAGACATACCAATATTTTAATAATTAAAAAGTCTTCTCTTTATTGTTAATAATGAAACTACTTTTATTTTGAAAAGCATTGGAACATGTAAGCAAATATAGTTTTCTCCAGAGTATGTGGTAAGTGGAGGTCATTATGGATAATTAATGCTGAAAGGAGATTGAGCATGTGATGGCTTCCAAAAATTAAAACATCTGTAACTATCCAGTTAAGTTTTAAAAAGTCAATTTTTTAATCGGTCAAATAGATTTGTCTGAATATGTCCAGCAGTAAAATATGAGTCCGCTGTCCTTTTGAATTTGATATGTAAAGTTAAAAACTTTAAGCAATTTCAGCATTTTTAAAACAAAGTTTGGTGCCTAGACAACAAGAATTGATGCCAAGAAATGCTAAGTGCTCTGTTTCTCTGATTTTGCAACAAAGAAATGCCCTATTTACCAATAGATTAAAAGAAAGAGGCCACTGAAAAAGTCTTTTGAAATATGTAATTCAAACAAATATTATTTCTATATTTCAACTCATGTTTATCATTTTTGAATGACTAAGTTTCCCCTACATGAAATAATATTCACTAAAGGAAAAAGTAAGACTTTTAAAAAGAAGCAATGAGTTATTTTGCAGAATTCAACAAAATATGATACTTTAGTTTAATAAACATTTATATTGTAACTGTTTACTATTTTAACATAATTTTCCCAAGATGGTATTAGCTCTTGGCTCTGTTCTTTAATTTTAGAAATGCCTGTTTTGTTGTCAAATAATTTCAAAAATCATAAAATTTTCATATTAACAGGAGATATCTTCAGAGAATAATAAGATATAAATATGAAAATCCAAGTAAATGCTTGTAAAATCTTATTTGAAATAAAATAAATTTTATGGAAGTTCCTTGGGGAAAAAAGTGTATGCTGATTCAATATACACATCCCTTGCCACAAAAATAGGGAGTGGGCTATCACAGTCATTACAAAGGGTGAAATTTATGTATTAAATAGCAATAAAGAAATAAGTAAATAAAATTAAGGCATTGCTACTTGTTTCAAGTAAACTCTTTCTGAAGGAAAAGTCTAGAATTTTCTGGAAATTGTATATATGATGTTTTGAATGAGTCAGGGTCAGTGTTGTTTTACGGAACCTGTATAAACTGTGGCAATTTAGAACTGCTATTGTGTCACAATGTTTGATTCAATATTTACTGTAATGTTTCTCTTTATTCTATCAGACTTGCATTGCATATTGAAAACAAAAACTAAAGCAACCTGGTTAGTAGTAAAGCAATCTCAATTGTCTAACACCCTGTGATAATTGACCTCCTGAACACCAAGCAGGCTGGGATTCACTTTCAGACACTTAGCTGTTTAAACTGACTTCATTACACAAAGACAATGGTGACTTTGTTGCAACTGGCACCTGCACTATTTCACACAACACATGGGCCATACCTTGCCAAGTTGGCTATCACCATGATTCACACCAGAGCAGTAAGTCAACTCTAGACAAATTTTATAATATGAATATACTGTTATAATTAAGGAAAAATGAAATCTTTTTGCACATCTCTCTATAATCTGACGGGGACCATTAAAACCCTGTTTTCTGGTTTCCTTCTTTACTTCATAGTAAAGGATGTTGCTATTATGTTGAAATTTAATGGTTAAGGATTTCATGGTACATTGAATTCAAGGAGCCTGTAACAAATACAGTACAGATTGAAAAATACTATTGTACCACAACTACGCCCCGGTTGAAAAGGGCCCACTAGTGGAGAGGTTTGGGGGTGAGGGTCAGTAGCTGTGCTACTAGACTTTCAGGCACTCTCATTTGTAATCCTGACTCTGTTGGTAGAAAACTTGCAATTCATTTTCCATGGATCTTTTCCCTAATCTCTAACTGATACAAATATATTTCTGTTTTATAAATCATTTTGCTTCACAGATTGTGATAAAGGATTGCTTTAAATTATATTGAATAAAATAACGAAGTCCCTGTCTCAGAGAGTTCTAGATTTTTTTCCCCAGAGGTGTCCTGATTCATAAAGAAATGTTATTCTAACCTCAAAGTTCAAAGTGTCTCTTAGAATTCTGAGACACTTTGTTTGATTTCTCTGTTTTGTCACCAGAAAGTAAAATGACAGTTCCTTATTGTTCCAAAGCATTTGCTGAGAGTGATTAATATCTTTATTGATTAAGATGCTTCCCTGAAATAAAAGTTGACTTTTCTAGATTGTGATCCAATAGATTAAGCTAGAGTGCCCTGGTTGAAAATACCACTGGTCTAATAGTGTTCGTTCAAATTCTGTGTCATATTAGTCTGGATCTTGTCTTAAATCCTCATATATTTCTAGCATACTATACCAAATCCTTTTTAAAACAGAAACCTTTCTGTGTGTATGTACGTTTTAGAATAGTGACAACACTGGTGGTGATTAGGCCGCTGAAGATACCCAGATGAACAGAACATCATCTCTGTCCTCAAGAGCTCACTGAGGAGTAGAGGTAACTAAACACAAACAAGAACACCCCCACCCCCCACAGTATCACTCTGTAGCAGGATACACAGCTGCTATGGGAACACAAACGTTTAACCAACAACTTGGGGAGAAAGAGCCCTCGAAAGCCTTTGTAGAGGTGAGGAGTAGAGATCAGGAAATTTTTTACATCAGAGTTCAATCAAGAAAACAGAAACCACTCTTGAGTGTGCACAGGGAAGGAATTTAATGCAGGGCATTGGTTACACAGTGTACGGGAAAGGTTGCCAAGCAGGAAGTCAGCCAGGTGGCAGCCAGGTAACACAGAGGCAAGCAGTTGCAGGAAGCTGTCCCCAGAAGACTGGAGGGAAAGTGCAAGGAAGGAGTCACCAAACTCCAGGGGGCGAGATCCCTTGGTGGAAGAGGTATCCAGGGCAGGTGTGAATAGTGGGAGCCTTAGCTATGGAGGGGAAGACAGGGAGACACCTTCTGCAGTCCTACAAGCTGCAGAGCAAGGAAGGTTTGAAAGACAGCTCTGGGAGCAGCACAGCTTCTGGGGTGGATGCAATTCTCCAGTGATCTCATTTTATTTTTCCAAATGCAAAGCTTTCGTGTTAATTTCTGAAGGTGTTCATCTGAGAATGAAGGGTGTACCAGGCAAGGACACTGAACTGGGTGGGAGAGAAAGTGATTTACTAAGAACGTTATAAGTTTTTCCTAAGTGGCTGGAGCAAAGAGGTGGGTGTGGAACATTGTAGAACAAGAGCTGAAAATTTTTAACAGTGAAGGGCATGAAATAAGCAGTGGCTTCTGTAACAGCTTGACTTGCTAGCAACCATTTACCCCCAGGATAATGAAGATGACAGGGACTAAAACTGCAAAAATAGAGACCTACTCAGGTCACCACAGAAATGCAATGCTGTCCATCACCAAAATGCTATTCCTATAAAAAAACATATTCAGCTTCCTGGACTACCTTCAGTTTACTTACACTGTTATTTGATTCAGCCACAAAGCCAGTGGGACATATGTAGATACAGACATTTTCATGAGCAAATTAGAAATTGCTCACCAACTTGGAGGAGACATCCTTGTGGTCAGTTTGTTGTTGACAGGGCTAGATAAAAGGTTTTGTCTATGCCCATTTAATAGGAATAACTTGTCCCTTGACCTTACAGGTGTCAGCCTCATAAATAACAGGTTGAAGGCAATGGGACTAGAATTTAGCAGCTAAGAAACCAGCGAAAACACTGGTATGATGATGGTGGGGTTGGGAGGTTGGTAGTGATGACTGAGAGAAGTTGTTTAGGAGACAGGAGTACAGATGAGGGTGATGAGATATAAAGTGAACAGCCATCGTGTGGTTCGTGGTTTGGAAAATTAGTCAGATTGTGGTTCTGGTTTTTGGTGTGGTAACTTCAGAAGAAAGATTAGAAAGAAAGATGAGAACTTTGTTTTAGATATTTTGACTTGGGTTATTGATATAGAGATGTGCCTTAGAAAGCTGAAGACAGGGGGTCTGCATGTTAATAGAGAGGTCTGGGCTGGCAAAGAAAGCTTGGGAGGAGCCCCTGGAGTTGAGGTCTTTGGAATCTCTTTCCAGAAGCTTATAATGAAAGAAAGGAAGGAGTAGGCTGTCAGTGAAGAGAACAAGCATTTATCATTTTGAAGATAGGAAAGATCTGAACATATTTGTATAATAAGGGGAAGGAGAAGACTATGTTAAAATTGCAATAAAGAGGTGTTAAACCATAGAGCATCACCCAGGCAGGGAAGGCAGCTGTGCTGTAGCAGGGGGGTGCCTGAGCCTCCAAGGTTGAAGGCAAGTGATGGTTACAGACATATGTGCATTGGAGGGTTGTGGAAGAGGAATCTGGGGGAGAAGTTCATAAATTGATAACCTTCGTTTTCTCTTTTTGAGATACAGAAAGTAATGTCATTTGATGGTGAGTTTGTAGGTAGAAGGATAACCAGGTTTTAGCATCAAAAGATGTGTATCACTGGAACTCCCTCAGTCATGGGCAAACTGAGAAGTTTGGTCCCTCTTAAGGGTAGAGGAAAGAAAAGGGCTTGAGGAGAATGTTAAATGTTAAAGTCATCATAGGAAATGGGAGAGGGATCTCACCAGAAATGTAAAGCTTGCTGACTAGATGCAAGGAGTAAGGTGGACTTGGAGTCCAAGGATCAATGTTTTGTGCATGGCTGTGTAATTTCTTGCAGCAACACTTATGCATTTTGAGTTGTTTTACCAAGAGAGCATGTATGAAATCATCTAGATGTGTGTTTAGAGTAATTTTTACTCCAAAGTATGCCATATCAGAATTGTCATACTAGGGGCAGAAAAATAGAGTGAAACTCAGTGGCAAGGCTGCCACAGTTGGAGTGGCCTGTTGGGCGGAGAACCACAATGTCAATGGGGTACAGCATCACTCTTCATTTTGCACAGTTGGAGTGGCCTGTGGTTCTCACTGTTTGAGAACCACAATGTCAGTGGGGTACAGCATCACTCTTCATGCTTGCACAGTTGGAGTGGCCTGTTGGGCGGAGAACCACAATGTCAGTTGGGTACAGCATCACTCTTCATGTTTGCACAGTTGGGAGATGGCAGCGTTACAACACTCCACAACACCTTGGGGCACTCGTGACATGCAGACACGGTTTCACTACCCCTCTTCTCTCTGAAGTGTAGGGATCACAGTCACCGAGTGGTGTCATGCAGTAGAAAGCAGGACGTGCCTTGTAGATAAGTATCATCTGTATTCACACACCTGTCCCAGGGCATGCCAGGAAAATACTTTGCCTACATCACTAACTAAATTATCTGCTCTTATACCCGATAGTAATTGCACCTGTTCTTAGTTATACATAATATAAACAAGGAAAAAGGTAAATATGTGGTTATCAAGCTGGTCATATGGCACCTGGTACAATGAGCTTTTATTAAAGTAAATTATTTGGATTGGCACCTGTGGCTCAGTGAGTAGGGTGCCGGCCCCATATACTGAGGGTGGCGGGTTGGAACCCAGCCGCCGCCAAACTGCAACAAAAAAAATAACCAGACATTGTGGTGGGCACCCATAGTCCCAGCTACTCGTGAGGAAGAGGCAAGAAAATCACCTAAGCCCGAGAGCTGGAGGTTGCTTTGAGCTGTGACGCTATGGTACTCTACTAAGGGTGACAAAGTGAGACTCTGTCTCTAAAAACAAAAGTAAATTATCTGGACTTTTGTCTTTTCTTTTCAGAACAAATATATTTTGAAAGCTCCAGAAAAGGTTAAGAGGTATTTTCTCTAATTTTTGCCCTATAAATTAGAAAGAACCAATACCTTTGCATATGTTTATATGGGGCAGAAAATAAGGCACAATGGCAATCCAGACCACGTGAATTTGCTGAAAATCTGAAACTCAGCCCAGGTTGGGGAGGGTACTCAAGTTTCATCTGAAATTTGAACTTGGGGCCAGATGCAGTGGCTCACATCTATAATTCTACCACTCTGGAAAACAAGGCAGGTGGACTACCTGAGCTCAGGAGTTTGAGACCAGCCTGAGCAAGAGTGAGACCCCATCTGTAAAACTAGCTGGCTGCTGTGGCGGGCACCTGTTGGTCCCAGCTACAGTCCCTCAGGCTGAGGCAAGAGAATCACTTAAGCCCAAGAGTTTGAGGTTGCTGTGAGCTGGGACACCTTCTACTAAGGGCTACATAGCAAAACTCTGTCACAAAACAAAACAACAGAACAATTAAACTAGGAGGTATCTACTGAGAACATCCTGTGTATACCTCAACATTATCAAATATTTATCACTTTCGTAGTGCTTACCATGAAAGGTCTCTTCATTACCCTTTTCTGCTCCTGAACTTTTCTGACTCATTTGCCATATCTGCATGAGTTCCATGAGAGTCATTTTAAAAATGCATTAAACTTCTAATGACAAGGCTGCATTTTTTAAATGAAGTTTGGTTATGGAGTCTGTAGGCAGTGTTTTCATTATGTTTAATAGAAATTAAACCTGTATGTGAACATAAAACTAAGTCAATGGTGTTACCCCCTTATGATTGTGAAATTTGGACTAGTTAATTTGCATCTGGTTAATTCTCCTTAGTAGTTGTGATATTTCAGGTTAATTTTAATGTCTGACACTTTTGATTAAAAATGCTTTTCTAAAATCCTTATAGGCATATGATGATATTAACAAGATGATCTCCATGGCATTATGTTGTATGTTTCTCTATTGATAACAGAGTCTACTAAAAATGTTATGGAAGACCAAAAACAGATCTGATACTGTTTCATGAACTTATTTTGAGCTGTTGAATCTATGCTGACTTGTAAATTCCATTTTAGAAACAGTATCAGGTAATGCACTGAACCTTCTGTGAGTAGAAGGATGTTCATTAAAAGTTTACCTCCTGTGAATTTTTCTGGTGATAGTTCTTGGAAATAATACAGAGGATTGGAACTGATATGGTGAATGAAATCTTATAAACTAATCCTACCATTTACTAACTGTATAGCTTTAGTGAAACCAGTTGTAGAAAGTACCGGGTTGTTCACCTGTCAAATAGGGATGCTATTATGCTCTAAACCTACTTTATAGATGTTTGTGAGAATAACATGAAATAATAAATTACTATGTGGTGCTTTTTAAACATACTACACAATTGTAAATATTATTATTGTAGTTGCCACTACATGGTTTGATCTAGTAAACTCTTTTATTGCTTTCTCCAATTCTAAATAAAGTAGCAACTTGTGATTCCTTCAAACATGAAAATCATAGCAAACTTGCTTGATCAGGGTTTCCAGGAGGAACCCTGGTTCTGCCATATTTCAGGGAATGTCTCCTACAGTTTGATGTTGACATTTGTTTTCAATCTCACATTAGATATTGTGTACTTTCTACTAATTTCAAAGGATTTTATTTTTTCTAAATTGCAAATTGAAGACATAATTGTTGCCTGAGATGGAAAATGTCCAACTTAACGTCAATGCAATATGTGGGAATACGTCATCTCAGGTGTGTTGAGAACAGGTCTTTCCCCCGAGGTCTCTGGTTCCAGCCATGCTGTATAATATTCATCTGAATACAGCTTAATGAACATGGACCTCATTGGTGGGTACTTTTTTTTTTGAGATAGAGTCTCAAACTGTTGGCCTGGGTAGAGTGCTGTGGCATCACAGCTCACAGCAACCTCCAACTCTTGGGCTCAAGCAATTCTCTTGCCTCAGCTTCCCAAGTAGCGAGGACCACAGGCGCCCACAATGCCCAGCTATTTTTGTTGTTGTTGTTGCAGTTGTCATTGTTGTTTTAGCTGGCCATGGCTGGGTTGGAGCCCACCAGCCTCAGTGTATATGGGTGATACCCTACCCATTGAGCTACAGGCACCACCCTTATTGGTGGGTAGTAATAAAGTGTGTTAAGAGAACCCCAGCATGTAGCTATCACTTCCTGTTTTGGGATATAGGTAAATGTTCATTAAATGTCAAATACTTCCTATAAAATGCTGCTTTTGAAATCAAATTATAATTAGACAATGATCTAAACCCCTGACATTCACAGCTGTGGATTTCAGGAATGTGAGCAAACTGGAGTGTGTGTGTGTGTGTGTGTGTGTGTGTGTGTGTGTGAAGGGTCAGAATTGAATTGTCATTACTGGCATTAGAGCACGAGAATTTAGAGGGCTTTCTCCTTTCTATTCGAGAAAATTTTTAAACACATGCAAAAATTGAGAGACTGGTATGAAAGATCTCCCATCTATTCATCGTCCAATTTAAAGAATTACAATGATCAACATTTTGGCACTTTTGTTTAATCTGCTCTCTCTCCCTTGTTTTTTAATCTCTGTCCAGTGTTTTAAATCAAACACTAGACACAGGTTCATTTCACTTTTAAGTAATTCAGGATGTATTTCCAATTAATAATGACTTTGTTTTGATGTATTTTTAATTAAAATATTTTAATAATTTTCATTTTGATGTAATTTTAAACTTATAAAAATGTTGCAAGAATAGTACAAAAGAACCCCTGTAATCCTTTAATTCTTTACACAAATACCACAGATTGTATACATTTTGACTTTTCTTTGATAGCTTTTTCCTAAAATTCATGTTTTCCTGAATCTTTTCCAAATAAGTTGATGACATAATACTCCTTTACTACTGAATTCGTCAGTGTGTGTATTCTAAGAACCAGACAATTTTTCTTACATAACTATGGAAAACTTATCGGAATTAGGAAACTTAAATTCATACAATGCTATTTAAATGTCATCAGTTGCCATAATATGATGTGCCACAATATCAATATGTCCTTTATGTCAGTTTTTTTCCTGATTCAGAATCTAATCCAGTATCATAGGTGACATCTCACTTGTCCTGTCTTCTTAGTTTCCTTAAATTTGGAACAAGCAGTTCCTCAGCCTTTCTTGGTCTTTCTTGACCTTAACATTTTAGAGAGCACAGACCAGTTACTTTGTGGAATGCCCCTTAGTTGGGGTTTGTTTGATGTTTCCTTATGATTGGGTCTAGGTTATGCACTGTTGGCAGGAGCAGCACAGAAGTGACATTGTGCCCCGGTACATGGCGTCGGCTGGCACATGATGCTTTTTGTCCCGGGATTGGTGACACTGACTTTAATTTATTTTGATCACAAGGTATTGTCTGCCAAGTGGGAATTATTTGGAGATTATTATATAAGTGTTTGTTCCTCATCAAACCTTTATTCACTAGTGTTTAACATCCATTGATAATCTTCTAAACAATCATTTTTATTTATTTGTTAGTTGGTATTCTATTGAAAGGAAAGGTTTTGCCTTTTTTCAAACATTATTCATTTAATCATTTGCTTATTTCTATCAGAATGGGCTGATGGCTTTGTATTTTATTTAATGGGTTATGGTTCATCACATTATTTTGATGCTCGACTTTTTTAGGTTTGGTCAGTGGGAACTCCTCCAAGCACCTCCTGTGTCTTTTTGATGAACCCAAAGGGAGGCTTCACTTCCTACCTTCCATGTTGAAATGGAGACTGAGCTTGGCTCTTTTGTTTACATGTAGCGTCCAATAACAATAGACTTCCCTTCCAAATCCTCCAGGTTCTTGGGCACATCCCTGGAGTAATTCTATGTGGTCAGTCGAGTAGCATGAAAAAGGCTTAATTGTGCACACTTACAGGAAAGTCCTGTTGATATCCTCTGTGGGCCCTTGATGATGGCTATCCCCAAAAGTGCCCCCTGCAAAATAAAAGGAAAAAAACAAGCAATGGGCTTCCTAATTTCTTGCTTCTGTCTGAAACAGGCTTCTTGAGCCAGTTAATTGAACATAAATTACAATTGACCTTGGAGGGATTAACTTGCCTTTTGGGGTCATCTCAGCTGTATAGCTATGTGGGTGCCTGTGCTTTTATATACTTTTCAGCTAAGTTAGAGATCAAAATGTACCACTCAGGGACATTACAGCAATTGTTGACCTTCTTTGGTCAGTTTGAGGTCAAGGAATTAATCCAGAGAATTACCAGAAGATCTATAAATACACATGTTTCTTATGTGAGAGGTATCATTAAAAAAATAAATGTTCATTTCATTTAACTCTTTCAGATCCATGTGTAATATTTGAATAGCAGTCATATAAATAAAATTTTAGCTTAGGACAATTTAATTTAAATTAAATTGTAATTAAATTTTAATTAAAATGAAAAAAATCACCCTTGCAGTGGGCTTTTAAATTCCATTGTGATTGAACCATTTTAATGTCAAACATAGGATGTAAACCCTGTATTCAAAACAAGAGCTATTGTTCATGTCAAAGGCTGAAAACATTCTTTGGACATCAATTCACTCCTGAAAGTAATCATTATGGCTTGTGTTTGAATTTTTGCTCTGTATTTTTGGTGTATCAAGAGGTTGAATTAGAAAGTGGTACACCAGCTTCTCCCTGATGAACGTATGGGAAGAGTGTGGCCTTCAGAAACAGACCTGGGACCCAACAATGGCACTGCCATTAATTAGTTCGCCATCTCTGGCAAGTCTTTTTATCATTCCAAGTGTCTGTTTCCTATCTGTGAAAAGGGTATCTTAGTCTGGTTGTGCTGCTATAATAAATACATGAGACTAGGTCATTTATAAGAACAGGAATTTACTTCTTACAGTTTTAGAGGCTGTGCGTCCAAGATCAAAGTGTCAGTGGACTTGGTACCTGGTGAGGACAGCTTTCTGCTTTCCACCTGGCATCTTTTTTGCTGTATCCTCACATGACAGAAGGGACAATCGCTGTGTCCTCACAGGGAAGAAAAGAAGAAGGACAAAATAAGTCTAGCTAGTTCTCCCAGCCCTTTCGTAAGGTCACTAATCCCACTCATGACCTAATCACTTCCTAAAGACCTCATCTCTTAATACTTTTGCACTGGGGATTTAAGTTTTAACATGAATTTTGGAGGAGACACAGATATTCAAACCATAGCAGAGGGATATCAGTTTGCAGAATTAGTGCAAGGAATAATAGCTACATAAAACTTTTATTAAAGTGTGATGCTGACATGGAAGCACTGATGAGGTGCTTAATGAATATGGCTTCCCTTCTCTCCCATCCTTTCTTCTATTACCATAACAATCACCACCATTTATTAGTTGCTTACAACACCCCAGGCTCTGACTTAAGTGCTTTACATGAACTTTTTGCATAAGAGGAATTATTGTCTCCATCTACAGGTGAGAAAACTGATACCTAGAGATGTTAAAGATCCTTGGCCAAGTGTTGGTGCTGAGGTTTTAAGCCAGACTAGAAGCTCTTAATCATTCTGTTGTCTTGCCTCTCATAACTATGGCTCTTTTAGACCATGTGTTCTCCCTAAATTTGAAGAAGTATTTATATAATATTATTAAATGGGTGCAGTTGAGAGCCCGGATACATGGCAAAGGAGACTAGAAACAGAAATGATTAATATCACAGGAGAAAAGACAAGGAAAGGAGGGAGAAATACTTACCAGGTAAGCAAGGGCTCAACACCACCCTCTATGTCTCTGGAGTATTTGGTTGCTTATCTTGTTCTAAATTGGAGGTTAAAACATACACGATTAACCCTAAATAACTACTACTTATAAAGCATTTGTACACTGGGCATATGTGCTTTGTGAAATTCCCACCTTAAAGTTATGGTAACCCTATGAGAAATATTCCCTTATTTTGGAGGTAAAGAAACTGAGAATCAGGGAGGTTAGGGAGTAATAGCAAAGTTCTCCTTCCAAACCAGGTCCATGTAATTTCAAAGCTCCAATTTCTAGCAGTTCTCTATGCTGCTTTCTGAACTTCACAGAGTTGCCAACAAATTCCCTGGGTGCCTGGCACTGCCATATTCCCATTGTTATGCTTACATTGTCTCCAATGAACTGAAAGAATTGGAAAGAGGTGCATACCTTCTTTACCTGCTAGGAAGCCAGTTTATACATTCGCTAAGAAGTCCAGCTCCTAACAATTTTGGCACTCCACCTATACCCACTCATGTTCTACAATTTGCCATTAGGGGTATGTACTCTTCAACAGCAAACCTCTTCACCCTTCTGAAGAACATAAAGTGTTCTTATAATATTTAAAAACTTGTTTCACACCTTAGTCATTTAAACACTACTGTAGCAAAGGCTTTGTCTTGTCTACTCCAACATTTACTTTCTCTTCCTCCTAAAGAAGGGAAGCTAAAGCTTAGTTCAGCTCCTTGCCACCAGAATTAGAGGGGATTCCCAGCCTCTCTTGCAGCTAAGTGTGGTCATGTGACTAAACTCTGGCCTAGAAGAGAGAAGCAGAAGTGCTCTGTAGGATTCTGGGAAAGCTTCTTAAGAGGAATTGACTCAGCTCGGTCAACTTATTGCCCTTCTTTTATTTCTACTTTGTTAGGGCTGCAACTGGAATGTGATAGCTGTCCTAAACCATGAGATGGCCTTGAGGATAGAAACCACCTATGGGGCAGCAGAAAGATAGAAGCCTGGGTTATTGATGACATCTCAAAGTTGCTTCATTGCTCCTGGGCTGTCTACTTCTATTTTTACGCAAGAAGGAAACTTGATTTCTTCCTTCCTTTCCTCCCCTCCCACCTCCCTACCTCGTTTCCTTCCTTTTTTTTCTTTTCTCTCCTTTCTTCTTTCCTTCTTTTGCTCATCCCTGTTACTTTGCTTTTTTCCCATTATATGCAACCAAGTAATTCTAATTATAGTTTCCAAAAATGTACCTAGATTCCTATGGGCAAATTTTGATATTCTAAAGAAGCCCATTAAGGTCTGAGCCTCCCAGTTCAGTATTTAGTTGAGTATGCTTAACTTACAAAATATAGGGTATCATGGAAATATATACAGTTGAATATTTTGAGCTTTTATATTCTTTGACATATTTTTGGGCTACAGCACTTTTAGTAGTCAAAACATTATCAACATATCTACAGCATTACCTCTATTATTACTGTTTTTAATTCTCAAAAAAGAGGCATTTGGAAGAAAATGAGAATCTTACTCCTCTAATGCTACTCCTGTCAAGTCCGTCAGAGACTGTGCAACCTTTGTGATGTCATGCTGCAAACAGATTCAGAATGGGTGTGATGTTTTTGTGATGAAAATCAAACAAAACTCACAATTTGTTCCAGGTGGGATTTCCCTTCCCTCCCCCATTCTTATTTTAACATCAAGCACAAAAGTGACACAAAATCACTGTTCAGTTATACTGATTTACTGAGCTTTGGGCACTAGTTGAAGACACTAGGAAGATATAGTTTTGTACCTGAATAGGTGGATTAATGAAAACATGTTTTCCACTGAAATGCCATTCGTTGAAAGATGGCCAAATATCATATCAAAGTCCCCTGCTTACTATGTTTATAATCATTTTTACCTCAGGAAAAGATACTGTTATGGTTAAAATGGCTGATGTATGTCCTTTGCTAACTGAAAAAGTTAAAAATAAATGGAACAGAAAAGAAAAAAAAAGAGAAACCCCAACCCCAAACTTCATCTCCAAAGCCTTATAAATATGGAAAGAATACATATTTAGAGGTCCTGGTGAAAGGAAGTGGAAATTTCAGCAATCATCTGAATAATATAGCCAAAAATGGTTGAGAATGTTTAATTCTGTTTTTAAATCTTAATTATCCATTCCCATCATACATTAGATTTTCTACACAAAACCTTAAGTATTTCCTTAACTTTGAGAACATAGCTTGTACCCAGACACACCAGTTGTAAGGCTTTGCATTAGCTTTGGAGTTACAAATACGTTTTCCTATAAGGTACATAAGGATTGTTTAGGATGGTATGATTTCAATATTTGCAGGGAATTTGAATCTGATCTATTCTAATTCTTTACTGCTCTCTCCTAGCCCTATCAGAAAGATGAGGAAACTGAGACCCAGAGACTATTCCAAGTCTCACAACTTGTTACATAAACTTCACGTTTAAAGGATTAATGTTTCACCTGTAGTCTCAGCTACTCAGGAGGCTGAGGCAGGAGCATCACCTGAGCCCAGGAGTTTGATGTGGCTGTGAGCTAGGCTGAGGCTACATGGTCCTCCAGCCTGGACAACAGAATGAGACTTTATCTCAAAAAAAGAAACAAAGGATTAATGTTTCATGCTTTTTACGAAAGTTTTCTAAAATGATCCAGTGGAGAAAAAGAAGTTTTAGCCATCATTTTGAATCTGGTCCTAATTATGTTCTGTATCATATAGATCTATCGCATAAGAAGAACATCACACCTAAACTTTCTAAGAGTGAGTTCTTTTACCCTTGATGGAAATTATTAGTATTACTACCTAGAAAAGACAGGGGCTATATGAAAAGGCTGCCTCCATTTTAAGTGATAGCACACTAAGCTTTGTAGAAAACCTGAAATAGCAAACTGCACATTGATTCCAAAGCAAATCAAGTTAAGTATCTTCTATGGACATAAAGTCAGACAATAAAACTCAAGAAAATAATGTATGCTCTTTTCTATCTTTAACTGAACTAGGAAATCTCCTTTAAACTTTGCATATCATATGGAAATAAGGTTTTTGAAGTAACCATTGCAACACGTTTTCATGAGTGTTTATTAAGAAGTCCCAACTCTATTCCAGTAATAAATTGGCTGACATATCTATAGGTTTAAATCTTTTATTGGTTACTTATTAACTTAACTGCTCTGCCCGACAAACCTTCATAATAAATAAGCCAACCAGTGAGCACTTCACAATCAAACCAACTTTGTTTAAAGGACTATCACTAAAACAAGATTTATGTGCTAATGAATTTTGCAATCAGCATGTGGTGGTGTACAAGTTTCAACATGAATCTAAAACGTAGAAATCTGAAGACCCTGAAGTTATTAAAAATCACATCACAATGCAACTACTTTTAATTAAAAAGAAATATATCTCATTCATATTTAGAAACAGCATTATGACTTATGAAAAGGATAACTGAAGATTACTTTTTGAGCATATCCTGACAAAACATGGCTGTTGTTTTAATGGTTAATGATTATTTTTCAAGATCACATTGCTTGCTGTACTAATTCAAGTCAAGAAAAAATATCAAAATAAGAAACTATATTTTATGTGTACACATAAGTCATTTAAGTAGACAAGATGATTGATGATGGTGTGTCAGTAAGAAAAGTTGCTTGTGGGTATTTTTTTTTTTTTCAGTTTGACCAAATTCTTCTCGGAAAGCCTATATAAATCATTGGTTTTTCTGTCTCTATTTGAATTAATTAAATTGTTGACAGTGAAATTGCAAGAAATAGCTTTAAATAGAAAGAAATAGTATTAAAGAAAACCATTCCAAGATCTTTTTGTATAAAGCTTAAAAAAAAATCTTGATAAACTTAAGCCTTAAACATCTGTCTGGACAGATGTCAAAATGCAGAGTGTTACACCATTATTCTGTGCAAATATCTGACACCATGTTATTACTCTTCAGTTAAATATTCACAGTGAGATTTTATGATCTTTTGAAAAGAAAACTTGGGTGAGAGAGTAACCTCATCTCATACAACACATTAGTGCTTCAAACAAATGAATTTCAGAGTAAACAGTGAGAAATAACTTCCTGTGCTAGTTTTTGTATCATATCTTAATCACCTGGGATTTTCATATCAGGATTTTATAAATCATTTAGAAATCAATGATTTTACAAGTCATTCAACAGCATGTAATGGATAATGAACCATATTGTTAATTGTGAATATTTCCCTGGAAAGAGAGTTTTGGTGAGAATAGCAGAGAGAATTAGATATGGAAAATAAAACATGGCATTGATGGATCCTAATTGATTTAGAGTATATTTTATAGTACAATAAACAATATCTTTCTAGAAATGAAAGATGAAACTGTCGTGATGTTAAGCAATTTAGTAAAGAGGACTTCCTGGAAAGGAACCTTTGAACCCAGACACTGAGTTGCTGAGATGTTATTTTATTCCCTGTTCTCTCCTATCCCAAAGACTCTATCTAGATTAGATACAGTTAGTTTATTTGATGAATATTTTCACATTAGGATTACAACTGCCTGAAAACGAAGTTTTAAGTGGTTTTGAAGTGATTAAGAAAGAGAAACCTCTCTTCTTTCTCTAGAATTTACTAGCCTGTTTGGCACTAAATATTTACATGACACACACAACCACAATTTCCTTGTATCAGCTAGGAAGAATTCTTCAACAAAACACTGCAATTCTGTGTCAAAGAAACTTAGAATCACTGTTGACTTAATGAGGTGGGAATGGAAGTGCGAAGGGGAAAAGAGGGATTCTAGGTTAGAGGTTGGCAAGGTGAAACTGCTTCTTTAGCACAAGGAAAAAACCCCCTTGGAATGTCATGCCTGATATAAATGGACATATCTTCTCCCTTTATTTCTTTTTCACCCTTCATCTTTTACGGGGGGAGCCCTCATTATTTGTCTTCAAAGTTCTGAGATGAATTAATTTGCTCTCATAGACATCAGATTTGATGTTAATAAATTTGAGTGGTTTGACTTTGGAAAACATCAGTTTATATTTTAATTTCCTCTGTAGCAAATGCTTATGGATTCCCTAGTCTCCGGGTCAGACTTCATAGTCTACCTACCATCAATCTCATCGTTATTGTTTTAATTATTAAATTTAAACCAAATCGAGTTAGTGATGAGCTGTCAAGAAGTCTCAGGGATAAGGGCATGCCAGTCCCCCATTTCTTCTTCTAAACCCTTTGTACCCATTCATAAAGATTAAATGAGATTACGTCTGTGAACTCATTGTAAATTGCAAAGCCCAAACATAAGAACCGATGATGCCAATGATGGTTATGATAATACCCCCAAATGTTCATTATTAAAGCACAGATATGGTAGCAGCCTTATTTTTTTCTGATTATCGTACAGTCTTGAGAAGTGTAATTTATAATAATATAAACTAGATCTAGCCATTCACTGGGTTTCTCAAGCATCTCTTGTGATCCCTATTCTACTGTTACATAGAATTATTTAGCCAGTACAAGAAAAAAAAAAAAAAAGATTATTTTTGCCTTCTTAGTTTTCTAAACCACATTGCCCAGATTAATTAGAAAATTACTCAAATCTATCTTTTCTCTACCCTGCTACGTAGCACTTGCAGTGGGGAATGGGGATGTTAATTTGCTGCAGAAGCTGCTTAAAATTAGTCAAAATAAACCCTTGTTTTTGTCTCGTACAAATGAAACAATTCCTAGTGATCAAAATGGGAAGTGAGTCTAAGAAGGAGGAAAAAAGGAAAAAGTTTACAGATGGACTTTCTCCCCGAGTCTCATTTCCAACCAGGTAAAACGGAGTTCGAGAGGCCCAAATTCTCAGCAGATTTTCACAGCACAGTAATAGCCTTTATGCTTGTAAATTTATGGGCCATGGACAGTTTATAAGAAACGATGTAGTTCATCAGAGAGCCAGACTGATGGGGCATATGGGAGCATTCTGCACAGGAAGTTGGGTTTTGGAATAATACTTACTTTGATAGAGTTGTTTTGTTAGCTAAGTAAAACAGTAGGGAAGCCAATGGCCACTTAGGCTTCAAACATAAATATATATTTATAAGTCACCCAGCTGCCTAATTGAGAGCCACAGTGTTTTCCCTGAGTATATCTTCACCAGAAAGCAGTAAAAACAACAATTTCACCAACAAAACCCCAGTCTCAGCATAGATTTATTTAGTGTCTTTGATAATTTGGAGATAATTGAATGCTTTCTAAATGTTTCTTAGAGTCAAAGCATGAGGGGATGGTTAGAAATATGCCTTTTTTTTTTTTTTTTTTTTTTTTTTTTACTGGAAGGTTTTTTTTTTTTTTTTTGTATTTAAGGTGCAAAGATATAAAATTAAGCCTTATGTTACACTGAGGGTGGCAGAGTGCTATTATCAGAGATTTGAAATTGTAGTTCTATGGACTCCTGATGGGGAGAATTGGGAAATTCAGAGAAGCAAGGGTTGGGCGAACAATTGTCTGGTGCTTTTAGGTTTCACAGAAGAAGGTTAAGCAGGAGGTGGCTTGTTAAATTTGAGCAGAGAACTGGAAAATAAGATTTCACACTCCTGAGATAGGGAAGGCTGGTGAGTTTGGAGTTTGTCTGGGAGATTTGAAAAAGGTCGAGTGTGCTATAGAGTTTCTCAAATTGTATTTTAGTGCTTATGAACAAAAAAAAAAGAGTAGGTGTTATGAAAGAACCAAAGGGCACTTGAAAACTCAAATAATTATTGGGCATGTGGAAATAAAATACACACTCTCTCCTTCTGCTTGGTTGGACCTCCTAGAATTCAGGCCTTACTAACGATGTTTTGCTACTGTGTCCTCCATTCAAACCCTCTCTTTTTTCTCAAGCCCTTTTCTCCTCTTTATGGCCACGACTTTAATTATTTTCTCTTTTTTGCTTTGAGACCCTGAGCTGAAATTGTGTTGCAAGTGGCAGCATGGGAATCTGGTATTTGGGTTCTGTCTGAGGTCTGTCTTTTTGTATGACCTTAAGGCAAGGACACCAACTCTTTTGGGGGCCTTTCCCTTTGTCCTGGAGGCACCAGGGGGGTTCCTGAGGCTTCCCCTAACTCTAACATTATTTTATCTCAGACTTCATCTTTTTTGTGTGTGTATGTCTTAGAAACAGAGTCTTGTTTTGTCACCCAGGCTGCCGTGCAGGGGTACAATCATAATTCAATGCTGTCTTGAATTCCTGGGTTCAAGCAACTCTTCTACTTCACTTGAACCACTGTCCCTAGATAGACTTGGTCTTGTTATTTCAATGTTTTCCTCCTCTTCTTGGACAAGTGTGGCTCTCCTTATAAATTAACTTTTTAATAAAAATTATTCATTAATGCAATTTGATCTTTTTTTTTGTTGTTGTTTATAATCATAGCTGTGTGCATTAGTGCAATCAAGGGGTACAATGTGCTGGTTTCATATACAATCTGAAAAATTCTCATAACACTGTTCAATGTATCTTTCATGGCATTTTCATAGTTACTGTATGTAGACATTTGTATTCTGCCTTTAGTAAGTTTCACCTGTACCCATTCTAAGATGCACCATAGGTGCAGCCACACCCATTACCCTCCCTCCACCCTAACCACTCCCTTCCCATTCATTGACCCTTTCCCCATAGTCTTGTGCTATAGTTGGCCTATAACCTTCATGTAAAAGCTAGAATTTAGCTTCATACTAGGGCTGAGTACATTGGATACTTTTTCTTCCATTCTTGAGATACTTTGCTAAAAAGAATATGTTCCAGCTCCATCCATGTAAACATGAAAGAGGTAAAGGCTCCATATTTCTTTAAAGCTGCATAATATTCCATGGTGTA
>CAUYPK010160547.1:0-21389 GCA_963574355.1 Loris lydekkerianus | reverse complement strand
AATATTAATCTGAAATAAAATCTCCCAGCCAAAATGCCCTGGTCCAGATGGCTTCACACAGAATTCTATCAAACCTTCAAAGAAGAGCTCACTCCCATACTGCAGAAATTATTCCAAAAATTGAGGAGGAAGGAATTTTCCACAACATGTTCTATGAAGCAAACATCACCCTGATACCAAAACCAGGAAAAGACCCAACTAAAAAGAAGAAATTCAGACCAATTTCACTAATAAATATAGATGCAAAAATTCTCAACAAAATCCTCACAAATAGATTACAGCCTATCATCAAAAAAGTCATACATCATGATCAAGTAGGTTTCATCCCAGGGATGGAGGCCTGTTTAACATACGCAAGTCCATAAAAGTTATTCCCCGTATCAACAAAAGCAAAAACAAAGACCATATGATTCTCTCAATAGATGCAAGAAAAGCATTTGATAAAATCCAGTGTCCTTTTCTAATTAGAACACTGAAGAATATAGGCACAGGTGGCACATTTCTTAAACTGATTGAAGCTATCTATGACAAACCCACAGCTAATATTTTACTGAATGGAGTAAAACTGAAAGATTTCCATTTAGAACTGGAACCAGACAAAGTTGACCTCCATTGCCATTACTAGTCAACATAGTGCTGGAAGTTCTAGCCAATACAATACAAGGCAAGAGAAGGAAATAAAGGGCATCCAAATGGAAGTAAAGAAGTCAAACTCTCCCTCTTTTCTGATGATATGTTCTTATACTTAGAGAACCACAAAGACTCAACCACAAGACCCTTGCAAGTCATCAAAAATATAGTAATGTCTCAGGATATAAAATCAATGTCCACAAGTCAGTAGCCTTTGTATATGCCAATAACAGCCAAGATGAGAGGCTAATTAAGGACACAGCTCCTTTCGCCATAGCTTAAAAAAAATGAAATACCTAGGAATATACCTAAAAAAAGAGGTGAAGGACCTCTATAAAGAAAATTATGAAACCCTAAGAAAGGAACTAGCAGAGGCTGTTAACAAATGGAAGAACATACCATGCTCATGGCTGGGAAGAATCAACATTGTCAAAATGTCTCTACTTCCCAAAGCAATCCACCCATTCAATGCCATTCCTATTAAAATACCAACATTATACTTTCAAGACTTGTAAAAAATAATTCATCATTTTGTATGGAACCAGAAAAAACCCTGTATAGCTAAGGAAGTTCTTAGTAATAAAAACAAACCCAGGGGCATCACTGTACCAGACTTTAGCATCACTGGACAGCATGGTACTGACACAAAAATAGAGACATAGACATTTAGAATCAAATAGAAAACCAGAAAATAAAACTAACATCTCATAGCCATCACATCTTCAATAAACCAATGAACATACGCTGGGGGAAAGACTCCTATTCAATAAATGGTGTTGGGAGAATTGGATATGCACATGTAAAAGACTGAAACTGGACTCGTACTTTTCTCCACTCACAAAAATTGATTCAAGATGAATAAAAGACATAAATTTAAGGCATGAAGCGATAAAAATATTTGAAGAAAGTATAGGAAAAACACTTGAAGATATCAGTCTGGGGAAAGACTTTATGAAGAAGATGTCCATGGCAATTGTAACAACAAAAAAATGAATAAATGGGACTTAATTAAACTGAAAAGCTTCTGTACAGCTAAGGAGACAACAACCAAAGCAAATAGACAACCTACCCAATGGGAAAGGATATTTGCATATTTTGAACCTGACCAAAGCTTGATAACTAGGATCTTTAGAGAACTTAAATTAATCCGCATGAAAAAAGCCAACAATCCCATATATCAAGGGGCAAGAGAGATGAATAGAACCTTCTCTAAAGAAGACAGACAAATGGCTAGCAAACATATGAATAAATGCTCATCGTCCCTAATTATTAGAGAAATGCAAATCAAAACCCCCCTGAGATATCTAACCTGTAAGAATGGCCCACATCACAAAATCTCAAAACTGCAGATGCTGACGTGGATGTGGAGAGAAAGGAACACTTTTACACTGCTGGTGGGACTGCAAACTAATACAACCTTTTCAGAAGGAAGTATGGAGAACCCACAAAGAACTCAAACTAGACTTCCCATTTGATCATGCAACCCCATTACTGGGCATCTACCCAGAAGGAAAAATATCCTTCTACCATAAAGATACTTGTACTACACTGTTTATTATTGCAGCTCAATTTACAATCTCCAAAATGTAGAAATAGCCTCAACGCCCACCAATCCAGGAATAGATTAACAAGCTGTGATATATGTATACCATGGAATACTATTCAGCCATTTAAAAAGATAGAGACTTTACATTCTTTGTGTTAACCTGGATGGAAGTGGAACACATTATTCTCAGCAAAGCATCACAAGAATGGAGAAGCATGAATCCTACGTACTCAATTTTGACATGAGGATAATTAATGACCTAGTACATGGTGGGGGGGTGAGGGAAGGGAGAGCAGAGAGAGAAGGAGGTAGAGGCGTGGGGAAAAGGAAGAACAGAGAGAAGGAAGGAGAGAGGGAGTGGGGTCTCAGTGTGTGACACAACTTTGGGGGGAAAGACACAATTATAAGAGAGACTTTACTGAACAAATGCAATCCGTGTAACCTGGTTTCTTGTACCCTCAATGAAACACCAAAAATAAAAATAAACTTTAAAAAAATTTATAATTATCTCAAAATAAAAATTTTGAAACAGCAAATAAATAAATAAATAAACAAATAAATACACAAACACTAATGAAAGCTGTTGAGGAAAAAAAACCTAAAGAATAATATTTGTGATACCTGCTACCACTAATAAGCAAAAGAAGTCCTCACGTAATCCTTATGTGGCCTGTGGGCTACAAGTTGGATACCCTTTCATTACAAAAGTAAAATGAATGACTTGAGTATTTTGTAAATTCTTCTTTACCAAAAGTATTCAAGCACAGGGTAGATAGCATTTCACAAAAGACTTTCATATTCAAGTTATTTGTCTATTCTAATGCTGAAATTCCAGACTTTGTTGAGAGGGGCAGGAAATACCACAGAGTGCCCTAAATCTGAACAAAGGGTGTAATGACTGTGATTGGGCTGTATTAAAGTTTTCTGTGTGTGTGTGTGTGTGTGTGTGTGTGTGTGTGTGTGTGAGTGTAATAAGTTTATAAGAGAATTACCAGTAGTTGAAATGTAAAACTTAAAAAAATAAATCCTTTAGCTTTTTATAAAAACTTCATTCTCAGGTTGCAGCCTTGTTCACCAGGGAGTTGCTATGTTCACCTGCCTTTGGCAATAGGTCAATATTTTTTATAAACCTCCCGAAAAGCATTTAATATGGCAGAAAGTATTGAGTTTTTACTCCTTTTTCTCTACTTATCTCAGTTAGTTATGGTATAAATTATACGATAAATTTTCATGAGAAAAACATTTCAAAAAAGTTACTTTAGAATCTATAGTGTATTTTAACTGAGAAATAATGTAACTGTAAAAGCTTTCATATCTGAAGCAAAATAATATATCCTAGAATATGCATAAAACTACTCACAAATGGATCCAGTCCACAGGCTGTCATCCAACCAACCCCAACCTTTCCTATGTTCTCAGTACTGTCCTTCTAGGTGCCATGGGCATAATCCATCATTCAATCTACCCACTTCTTCATTATTTTTTTAGTTTACTTCATGGACTTCAAATAAGATTCTTCTTTCCCAGCAAGACATCTCTGTTGAGCAATGGATTACATCACCCTGAATTTAATCCTAGAGAATTAAACTTCTATGAATAGTAGTAAAAACAAAATTAGGAGGCTATCAGAATGTCCACAGTGCTCCAATGTGACTTGAGAGGTTATAAATGGCATTGATGATACAATTGTTTTTCCCTCAAGAAACCTACAGAAGTGTTACTACTTAAATTCTAAAGTAAGGACTCACGGTTCGAATTTTTGTACTTTCAGAATTGATCCTGAAAACACTACTTTCTGCATTCTTAAATATTAAAAGCACTCATCTTGGTTAAATGGTCAAATTTTAAGGAGCACATGAGAAGGGAGGATACCTGCTAGCATCTCAGATTCATGTCTCTCATCTTAGCACACAGTAGGAGCACTAAGTGGATTGATTGGCAGAGTTTCTCTTCTCTCTCTTTTCTTTTTTTAATTTGTGAGTAAATTTAGCTGAATTAAAGCTCAGGAAGGGTGACTATAAATAACTTTATTTAGAATCTTTTAAATAACATACGAGGTTGCTCCAAAGTGAACAAACAAGCGACTGTCAGCACTCAAGTTATCAATAGTTCACTAATTTACTTCAATTCCTATCTTTTGTGCCTATCACATATTGATTAAGTTTTCATGGCAAAGAACTTTTCCACCATTACCTCCTTCACTCTTTCTCTCCTTACCTTGACTTATTTTTCAATAAGTCTTTATTGTCTGGCGTTATTGCACATGTGTATATTCACTTATTTGTTTGCATATTGTCTATTCCTTCATAGAGAATGCAATTTTTTGAGACAAAAAATGTTGTCAGTTTTCTTTACCACCAGACTCTCAATTCTCAAATTTCATACACTGTAAATCCTCAATAAAGATTTGTGGGAGGGAGGGAAGAAGAAAGGAAGAAAAAGAAAAAGAAAAAAAAGAAGGAAGGAATGAAGTAAAAAAGGAAGAAAGGCTAGTATACAGAAAAGGTTCAGTATATCTAAACAAATATTGTCACAAAATATTTCTGCTAAGGAAAGAATATAGATAAAAATAAATTCTCAGAAAAACTACAAAATTGACCTAAAAATTAAAAATATGAATAGATCTGCAACAAGAGATCAAATACTAACAAAAAGTTGCCCCACACCCGCAAGGAGCCATGAATTCTACCAAGCATTTAAAAAGAATTAACATTGATTCTTAAAGAATTCTTCCAGAAAAAAGAAGAGGAGGTAATACTTCTCAACTTATTCTATGAATCATTATTAACCTGATATAAAACTTAAGAAAAAAAGATGTCACAAAGAAAGATAACCTCAGACGAATATCTTTTGTGGAAATGCATGCAAAAATTCTCAACTAAATAATCCAGAAACTCCTAAAAAAGATTATATACCATGACTAAGTGGAGTTTATCCCAAGAGTACATCGATGGTTCAGCATATAAAAATCAATCAGTTTAACACAGTATATTAATAAAATAAAGGACAAAACCTTATCATCATATTTTTTGATGCAAAGCATTTATAAGATCTAACATTCTTATAATAAAGAATACACAACAAACTAGAAATGAAAGGGAACTTTCTCAATTACAAATATGCCATATATGAAAAACTTAACATCTAGTTTCATACTTAGCAGGGAAATATTGAATGTTTCTCCTAAGATCAGAAACAAGACACAAATTTTCTTTCATGCCACCTCTGTTTAACTTTGTACTAAAAGCTCTATCAGGGCAATTAGGCAAAAAGATACAAAAGGCATCCAGACTGGAAATGAAGAAGAAAGACTATGTTTATTCACAGATGATATGATACTTATATATATGAAATTTTAAAGAATATTAAAATAAAAAATGTATATACTAAAATAGTAATAATAAAAGAGATGTTCAATATTGAGAGATAGATCAATTGTTCACTAGCAGTAAACAATGAGATAGTAAAATTAAGAGATTCCATTTATCATAGCATAATAAAAATAAAATTTTTAGGAACAAATTTAACAAAAGTATTAGAGTTGCATAATGATAACAAAACAACATTCAAAGAAATGAAATGAGACCTATATAGATTGGAGTACTTTCTGTCTTACTGGATTGGAAGACATAACAAAGACATTAACTTTGTTATGATGGCAATACTCCCAAAATTGATCTACAGATTCGGTGCAATCTTTTTCCAACTTCCCTTTTTGCAGAAATTGACAAGCTGACACTAAAATTCACATTAAAAATGCTAGGGATGTAGAGTAGCAAAACAATCTTGACAAAGAAGAACAAAGTTGGGAATTCATACTTTCTAATTTGAAAATCTATTACAAAGAGGCAGGTAATCAAAACAGTATGTTACTGGCATAAGAATAAACATATAAATCAACATAATAGAATCCAGAAATAAATGCTTATGTTTCTGGTCAATAAGTTTTTTAACAAGGGTGCCAAGACAACTCAGTGGGGAAAGAATCATCTCTTTAACAAAGAGCTGCAAAGTCTGAATATCAAAAGAGTAAAATTGTTTCTCTATCGCAGATCACATGCAAAAATTAATCCAAAGTGCATCATAAGCTAAATGTAACAATTAAAATTGTAGAACTCTTAAAAGAAAACCTAGGGGCAAATCTTCATGACCTTGGAATAGGCAGTGGCTTCTTAAATACAATACCAAAGCACAAGCAACAAAAGAAAAAAAAAATAGATAAATTGAATATAATGAATATGGAAAGTTTTCATGCTTCAAGAGACTTCAAGGAGGTAGAAAGACAACTCACAGAATGGGATAAAATATTTGCAAACCAAATGTCTGATAACAATATACATCCAGAATATATGTATTTGAAGAACTCATACATCTCAACAATAGGACAAGATTGAGATCAAATAATCTATTGAAGTATTAGTGCAATATTTCCACCAATTAAAGGGGAAAATTGACTTCTTGAACTAAATATGTCAATACTTGAGGAAAAGCAAAAGGATATTGGATTCCTCAAGGGCAGAAAATGTGTATTAACTATAGGGATATGTCTAGCTCACAAATCTGACATAGCAACAGACAAAAAGAATGCACTCAGTGGATTTTTGCCACGTGAACAAATTCAGCCAATCATGTTACAATAGCAAGCAAAGACAATTATTGGTTTTTGGACAGGGACAACTTATTCCTCTGCCCTTTCTGATGGGCATTTGGGTGGTTTACAAGTTTTTCCTTCCAAGCCAATGCTGCCATAAACACTCGTATGCATGTCTTCTGGTGTGCATGTGAGTGACTTTTCATGGTATAAACTTAAAAGAGAAATTGCAGCACCTTAGACTGTTTGAATGTTTGGCTTTACAAGGCAAAGTCAAACTGCTTCCCAAAAGGTTATTCTAAGTCACACATCCTCCAGTAAAGTACAAGAGATTCTGTAGATGAGAGAAAGGAGGTAACAAAGAAATTGTTCTCTCTGTTCTTTAGCGAAGCCCCACTCATGGCTGTCTTTCTCTTCTCCCCTCCCTTACCTCTCTTCCTTGGAGTTGTGGAATGTAAAAGCCAGCAGAACTTTAAAATGGCCTAGTCCAGTCATTTGACAGAGAAGGAAATGGGTTCAGAGAGGATAAAACAGCATTCCCCACACCATTCAGCTAATTATGCAGGGCACCATGTGACCAGGGTCAGAAAGTAGGTCTTTTCATTTTTATCCGGTTTCATTTGGTTTTCTTTTCCTCAACCCTCTTTCCCCACCTTCCTTCCAAAACACAGGTGACAGGAAGAGTGTCAAAAAGGAATAGCCATGTTGCATAAATAAGAACTATTTTGGTCATGGTTTTCAACTGACTTTTTGCCAGGAAGAAGAGAAGGCGACACCTAATAATGTGCCTAACACCTGGAACGTCTTAAATAGCATGTAAAAACATGTCTCTAAGTAACAATAAAGTTATGCATTGCTTTGTTTTTCCTAAGCTGTATAAAGATCTCTTTTTAGAATCACACAGTGAAGGGCAGCTCAAGAGGAGAATTTGGCTTTTCTTAGGTATGCTAGCCACATAAATTTGAATAGAAAATGAACAGAATTCAGAGGATATATTTTCTGAAATATGGGAAAATATCAAGTTAAAGAGAAACTGCTGACCTGCTTGGCATGGAAGAGTCTGACCTTGTAGGAGAAAAATACAAATGAGGATAGAAAATATGAAGAAATGTAGATTAATGTGTAGTATTTTAAACCACAAAACATACAGAAGCCAAATACACAGTAGGAGTCTAGAATTAAAGATCTTAGTCAAAATTCAAAAGCATTATAATAACAATCACTGCATACAAATAAAGTGTTAAAGAAGGCAATAAAAAAGGCAAGGTCATATGTATTCTATTTGGCTCCCTTTTAGGAAAAAGTCTGAGGAATAGTTTGGAAAAAGATTATCATTTTTAAAAAAATAACATCACCAAGAGGCAGAATCTGACATGATTTAAGGCATAAACTTGTGCCTGTGCTTCTCCACCAGGCACCAGTCAAGTCGGTGCAGGTGAGAATTCACACAGCTGCCCATCCGTATTTCCTCACCTGCTCCACTATCAGCATGGCATTCTTGAAGGAATGTTTAAGTTGGGAAAAGATAGACATTCACTTCCTAATGTATGAAACTTGATTAGAGGGTAGAGCATCATGAGCAGCCTGCCCCCCTGAGTTATTTTCTCTGCCTTTATCATCTCTTCACTGGTGGAAGTCAACACATTCCATAAAATACCATTTTATTAACATCCTATAATCTTGCCATCCTTGGCAATAACCTTATTTTTTTCCTTATTTATTTTTTTTTTTTAGAACCAGTCTCACTCTTTTGCCCTGGGTAGAGTGCCATGGCATCTTAGCAGCTCACAGCAACCTCAAACTCCTGGGTTCAAGATATCCTCTTACCTTAGTTTCACGAGTAACTAGGACTACAGGTGCCCTTCATGACACCAGCTAATGTTTTCTATTTTTAGTAGAAACAGGATCTCACTCTTGCTTAGGCTGGTTTAACATTATTTCTAATGGTCATTAAGTTGCACAGTTATACAAGGACAATGTATAAATCACGGGCTAGAGATAAAATACAATACATAAAAATGTAAATATTCAAGGGGAAAAAATTCTTTGTCAGACATTGTGTTGGAGGCTTTCCTATTTATATAGTAAAGCTCATTTTTTCCTTCATGGGTATTAGTATTAGAAAGAAATGCAACCAACCTAATTTTTTTTTTCTGTATTATGTTTTATTTATATACAGTAGAACCTCCATAGTTGCCCACTTCCCTACCTTAAGTACCTACTTATGTTGATCTAAATTTCATAGACTGGATAGGCACCACATGTTTATATCAGCACAGTAAGCCTAGTTCCTTATGTTGACCAGTTTGTTATAGGCCCATGGGTCCTCAACTTTCAGAGGTTTTACTGGATTTGAATCATATATGTAAATGAGGTAGCATTTTTTAAAACTTAGATACGTTGCCACAGAACATCCTAATTAAAATCTGCATGGGTTTATGTACTTCGATTAAATCGCACTTTCTAGACTTCCTTGTTTGTTGGGATGGCCCAAACACTGGAATAGATTTTATGGGTTTAATCAAATAAATATGGTCTCTGATTTATGTAAAATGACTCAGCTTAGACCCCATTCTATATTTAAGAGGTGGCAGTGGACTACCAAAGATTTTAAATAGTTATGCAGTCCCTCTGCACTCAGTTTGTTCACTTTTAAATAAAACAAAATACTGCAAACAGTGCAGATCCTAGTAAGTACTCACTCAGATCAGTCATGTGAATGTTTAACACAGAACATGGCCATATGGCCAGCAGGAAGCCCAATGTAAAGTGTAGCTGTCTGTTTAAAATTTGTAAGAAGTAAGGGGATGGGGAAGTAAAAATGATTATAGGCTAATTTGTTTCACTTCTTTACATATACAGAAAAAAAAAAAAAAAACAGGTCTTTAGTTGGCTTATGGCCAAACAAGGGATAATTCATCACTTGACAATGTTTCCTTGAACATAATGATGTTTAGGTATACCAGAGAACATATCCCACACTGTTAACCTTCATACAGCCAAATGGAACTTTCAAACCTGCTTTTGTGAAGATGACGTGATTCAGACTCACAGCTGTAACACCCCTAAAGGTCAGTTCACTCCAGCTATCTCATCTTCAGCTAAATTAACAGGTGTAAAAACAGGCCACCTAGGATAACTAGGCTGTTACCTAGCTAACAACTAGATTCTCTATATGAATTAGACTGCAGAAGTGTCATATTTTTTTCTCTATTAAATAAAACTTCTTTTTAAATAAAAAATGCATGAATAATGGACCTGCCAACTTTGTGTACAGTTCCCTTGTGATGGTTCCCAGCACCCCTGCTGAAGTTAAGAGGAATTGGCAACTCCTACTGTGTGCCAGTCTTAATGATTCTCAAACCCTATTAATACAACAATTAAAGAGTCTTCAAACAGCTGTCTAGAGATCTCTCTAGATGAGCCAACCCTCTCACTTTAGGCAGAGGTAATGTCCACATGTTGAAAATAAATGTATTATGAGATGCCACTAAGAACAACTGGTTTTCTTTTTAATATTAATAAAAAAAAATCCAAAACAAAATTGGAAGTTGAGAGAATAACTTAAAAAGTATGAACAGAATACTGAACTTCAATAATTATCAACATTCTACCAATTTTGTTGTTCCCCATGTTTTTCTCTGATTGGCTGTTTTAAAGCAAATCTCATGTATCAGGGCAGATGAGTTGTTATTTATACGATAAAACAAGTAATAAAATTTTTAATAATTTCTCAACAACAACTCATAGACAGTCCATGCTCAAATTTCCTTGTCTCAAATGGTCCTTTTTACAATTGATTTATAAAAATATAGCTCTAATGGGATCCACACATTGCATTTGGTTATTATGTTTCTGCGTTAGCAATCTCTGGCTGCATAGCAGCCACTCCTAAGTTCAGAGGCTTAAAAAAGAATAATTTATTAGCTATGCCTTCTATAGATCAATAATTTGGTCTAAGCTCAGATGAGTAGTTCCTCTGTTGGTCTTTCCTGGACCCTTTATGTGGTAGTAGTCAGCTTGTGCCTTTAGCAAACTCTAGATGTCCCAAATAGCCTCATCATTTGCCTGATGGTTGGCATAGCTGTCATACATGTCTCTCTCTCCACATAGTCTTTTATCCTCAAGAAAGGTAGCCTGGGCTTGTGAAGCAAAACACTGTCAAGACTTCAAGAGTACAAGAATACAAACTACAACCTTTTTGCAGCTTTGGGCTCTACAACTCGCACAATTTCAATTCTCACACCAGACACAAACAGAAGAGTTCATCACCACTTAAAATAAATTCTAATGGCTGGCAGCACCTGCGGCTCCAAGGAGTAGGGCACTAGCCCCATATACCGGGAGGTGTTGGGTTCAAACCCAGCCCCGGCCAAAAAACTGCAAAAAAAAAATGCTACTGAGTATACTTCAAGTTGAAATGAAAGCATGTTAAGTGTCAACATAAAAATATAAAAATATAAAGCTTTATAGTAAAGCTTTAAAGTAGCAATAAATATAGGGTCAAATCTGCAAATTCTTATATTGTAAAGATGCAGTATAATCATTTTTAACACAAGCATAAAAGTCCAAAACAAAGCATTAAAAATAAGTGTAGGTGCAATAATTTATTAATGGATACACAATTTTAAAAGATAAAAAGTGTGAAATAAATAGCATAAAATATGATGGAGAGAATTTAAATGCACAGTTTTCATATGCAATTGAATTAAGTTCTCATCTGCTTACAATAGACTGTTACTAATATAAAAAGCAAGCCTTATGATAACCACAAACAAAAACCTCTTGTGGACACACAAGAACAAATAAATCAAAGCATACCACTACAAAAATAAAAAAAGAATCATAAAACAGAAAAAGCGGAGAAATAACCAGAAGGCAATTAACAGACCATCATTAACAAATCCTTCCCTATCTATAATTATTTTAAACATAAACAGATTAAATTATCTAATAAAAAGTCATAGAGTAGATGAAAAGATTAAAAAAAAAAGATAACCAAGACCCAGAAATGTGCTGCTTAGGAATGACTAACCTTGATTTTAAAGACACACACAGGCTGAAAGAACAGGGACAGAAAAAAATGCTCTATGAAAATGATAACCAAAAGACAGCAGGTTTGACTATATTTATGCCAGATGAAACAGAGTTTGAGTTTTAAAGTTTTATAAGAGACAAATAAGATTTTGATAAAAGGTCAATTTATCAAGAGGATATACAATTATAAATCTAGTCTGCATTCAGTCAACTTAAGACAGGGACCAAACCATTGATGTTTGTATCCCCATGACGGGTTAAGACTGAAACTGTAAGAGCAGGCAACCTAAGACAGGGGCTATGTTTTTCTGCCATACAAAAAACAAAAGAGGGAATTGTTGGGCCCTGCCATGTGCCTGAGGCCTAGTGCAACTTCTGAGCCTGACTAGAAGTAGATCCATCGAGCTACTTCCGTGTAGCAATGACTCAGCAAGGCCCGGCCTGAAACTGCCTCTACCTAGATACAGCCAACGTGGTACCATGCCATTGGCCCAACCCTGTCACGCACCTCATCCCCCACCTTCTTTCCCCGCCCCTTCCCGACGCTCTATATAAGCTGCTGCTTGACGCAATAAAGTTGAGTTCCTGCTTAAAAAAATAAAATAAAATAAAATAAAACTAAAAAACAAACAAACAAACAAAAAACAACAAAAAAAACCCTGCTCTAACTTTTCTTCCTAGGCAATTTGTATAGGATTTCAGAAGGACATGGACTTGAAGGGATAGGGATCTTAATAGATTATTGAGGAAAATAAAGAACAGAACAACAAGAAGAAAAAGAGACAGAGGAATGGACTTGTGTCTTAATTGTTATTTTTATTTCTGGAGCTATTTCCTGAAGGAAATAGGAACAAGGAACAAGGTTCCCTTTGACACAACATACCTTGCCAACTGTGAAAAGCATTACCAGAAGAATGAAAAAGATACCCCATTCATGGCCCATAGCTTTCTGGGTGATGGCTGACCTATGAGAGACTTAAAAAATTGAATCATTTCCAAGACTCTTCAGCCAGTAAATAGAGTTTCATACAGAGAGATTTCAATCACCCAAGGGCATCTGTCTTAAAGACTCTATTTATGGATAGTGAAATTATCAATGTTTATCAAAGGGTAAAATATTAGCAAGTCCATCCTGTATTTCACTATCTGAAAAGATGCAATTTTTCAAGCCAAGATATCTGACAAGCAAATCACATGTAATGACATATATCAATAACTCACCACACAGTCTCTGTTTCTAGACAATTTAAATCAGATTTGAGCAGGGAAAAGTAGGTGCTGATGAGAATATTAGTCTGTGTTTTTTAAACAATGAGCTTGACTTCATCTCTCCCAAGAAACATCATTGTTAAAGCACAGTTAGCCAGGATCATTGTCCAAAGTTAACACGTTGCTTCATGTGGTGCACTTAAGTATGCCATGCATTGAAAAGACTCATCTCTGCTTGCGGGATATCATCTCTCCATATGCTCCTTTCTCCTGTCCTTCATGGCAGTAAAACTCAGCTGCCTCCAAGGCTGGATGTTCCATCTTATGCAGCTGGATGCCTTACTCTTCCCAGGTCATGCCTGAGATTAAATGTGTGTCCACCCACTGTACCTCCCCTACCCCTTCTTTAGCTGAAGAAGGAACCCAAAAGGAGTCTGCAGTGAATTTTCATAATTTTACATTGTTTCAGCATCCATTTTGAATATAGGTGTAGGGTGCTCATACCAGAAGCAGGGCTCAGTCACACTGGACAGTTTCCAGTTCTGCACCACATACAAATGTCTCAAGCCAGTTGCCAGAGATAAGAACTTAGAGGCATTTTTCCCATGTAGCAGATGGGACTCTCCACTTTTTCTTTAAAAGGACCATTCAGGCATTTGCTTATGACTTTAAACATAACTTAAAATGACTTTATTCCCTTAAATGTCTTGCTAGTTACCCCTCACATTCCACCCACCCGACTCTTCCTTCCTTCCTCATACAACCTGAGCATGGAGAACTTCCCTCCTGACTCTCTGTACCTTCTCTCCAAGGATCTGTGAGTAGTAAATCTTTGAACATATTTCCTATTGTAGTGGTGTGTTGAATTTGTGCTTTTCATCTGAAGAACTCAGAGATGCCCTGGGTTGGGTTTTCCTAAGGACTCCAGGGCAAACACGTGGTTGGGAGAACACAAAGCTTGGGCTCCTAGCACCAGAGTGATGGCGAGGCAGGTATAATCTGGACATAGGTTAGACAGGAGTCACAAAAGCCCTTTCTGGCATAAACAGGTTTCCCATGTGAGGTCACTGGTAGGACAACTAGGCATTAGGTCCCCACAAGTTACACCAGAATGAAATCCATGAAATCCATGAAATCCACCCTGCAAACATTCCCATTCAACTCCCCTTCACTTCGTACTGGGGCAGGGCTGCTAGCTGCTCTGGTACTAGAACTCCAGTTTAGCTGATGGGGGTCTCAATACAGGTCCAGCCCACATGAGGGATAACCATTGTATTATATTTTCCAAAGTTAGCTATTTCAGAAAGGTAGCTTTGGGCACCTTAGAAATACTGGTAGGTTCTCTTGGTGGAGTTATATAGGAAAAGGAGCCTGAATGGTCAGGAAAGAGGAATGTAAAGAGATTTTTTTTTTTTTTTTTTTTTTTTTTGTATTGTAGCAGGGAAGGGGCTTCATCCTTCATGAATGCACAGATGGTTTTAGGTTGTGGGGGGAGGAGAAGAATTTAGGTGTGCACTTCCATGCTCTAGGAAGTAGGAATTAAGTGAGCTGAAAAAGTTGCCCACTAGCATTACCTCCTTACAACACTAAGGGGATGGGATTATAAAAACTGGCCAAGGCATCCTGTAGAATGGACACAGGTCCCTGAATGGGGAGCAAGAATGTCAGTACCATGTGGTGGTGAGAAAGAGCGGCACAGCTGACCTGTAGAGTCCTCTGTGCATCTGAAAAGGATGAGAAGTGAGTTGCCTTTGGAGAAGTTCTGGGGAATTCCAGGAAAATTGGTAGGGACAATTTGAAGGAAAAATATTGACTTTCTTGCTTGTATGGCAAGGGTTAATTCAAATGACTATTTGCAACGATGCAAGACATGTGATTTTACTTGTACTGTTATCTTTTGGGGGCATTTTTTGTCAGTGACATTTAACATTTATAAGTTATATTTCAACTTATCACTTTCATGTTCTTTCAGGCAGGTGGAAATTTTTACATCTTTATTACAATTATACTGTATTTCATATGTATTTTAGGCATTTCATAAAAATAATGTGTTGCCTAATATATAATGATAAAGCTATGACCATGTAGGCAGTTTAGACTACTGTCCTTTTGCTAGTCTTCTTGGTAACTAACACAGTGTTAGCAAGGGAAGGAATTCAACCTAAATTGAAGCCTTTGTAAGTACCGTATCCTTATCAGTTACATATCATTCATTGATTGAGTCTTTTATTCATTCATCAATTAAACACTTACTGAACATCTAACATATATTAAGCACTGTATGGGATAGTGAAGTTTCAATATAAAGGTGATGCGATGCCTTTTCTTAAAGAATTTACATGTTATTAAGATGAAGAGTCATAGCAATAGAAAATCACATTACCTTGTGGTCAGTGTTTCAAGAGAGGTATGTTCAGCCTACTATGGGAGGAAAGTGGCTTCAGGGAAAAACAAAACGGCTTCACTGAAAATAAAATTTCAGTAAAGTTTTTTTTCCCCCAAGAATGAGGAGTTGTTTACCAAGTGGATGAAGAAAAGGGCAGGTCAGACTGAAGGAGGAAGAAAATGGGTATAAAATGACCGTCTATAAAGCAAAATCTAGTCTTCTGCAGTCAGTAGGGTGTTGGATGGTACAGTGTGGGCATTGCATCTGTGTGGGCAATGGCAGGACAACGTTCCAACACAGCGCTCTGTTCAGGAAGGTATATCACCACAGACTCTGGGTGGACAACAAAACTTCTGAGTCAGTAGGAAATGGAAGGGATTTCTCTGCTGTTGTAGCAGGCACAGTGCTCAGCATGAACAGGAAAGGAAAGATGAATCCTTTGAAGTTCTGATGTGTGCATTGATCAAAAGAGTTACTAACAACAAAAATGAGTGCTATTGCATAGAGACACCAGGACCAGACGTACACAACTAATGATTGCACTCTAGACTTTCTTGCCCAGAGTGGACAGAGCTGGTAAGTGACATCCATAATATATAAATTACATAAAGCCATAGAATGACTTGGGGATATTAGGACCATTGATATGTTGGAAGCAAGGGAGGTGGATGGGAAGAAAGTGGGTTGTACGCCATACTTTGAAACTGAACTTTATTTTGTATTTCATTATTTCCCAAACTATGCTCAGTGTCTGTGAGATGCACATCTACATTAGAATTGCATTAAGCTGCAAGTAGTAGCTTAGATGATAAAGGAGATTACTTTTATTATGGGATGTTCAGGGTTGATTCATGAGCCAATGAAGTCATTAGGGAAACAGACTCTTCCCATCTTCCTGTTCTCTCATCCTTAATGGAAGTATATGGTGGCTCCCACACCTCTAGTTTATTACTTTATTACAGGCAGAAAGAGGTAGATGAGAAAGAGGTAGGAGGGAAGTACTCTCCAGGACTTTTGTCTATATCACATTGACCGGAGTTATCACTTGGACACACCTGGCAGCCAGGAAGACTAGCAAATAGGCATTTTAATTCTTCTAACTTCTATAGTAGAGAAAAGTAGAAAAGAGGGTTGCTATGTCATACAGCATCAGACTCAGTTTTTTTCAGTCTCAAATGAAATACTTTGGAAAATGCTTGCTTCTCTTGGAGACTCATCATATGGGGTAGGGTATCAAGGTCTCTGAGAAGGCTTGCAGCAAAGAAATCTGTATTTGAGTCAATGTTACCCCCAATTATTTAGCCATAGACACTTTCTCAATGACACACCTTCTCACAATGTGATTTGAGAGTCCTTGAAGATATTTATAAGAGAATGACCTAAAATGTGTGTCTTGAAATATTAGGCATCAGGTGAAATTGAAGATGGTAAAGAATGTTGGTTGGAAGGGAGAAGAAAAAGGAATTGTTGAGTACTGGGAAGGTAAAAAACAGGAAGGAGCTTGATGAACCAAGGAGGACTGATGTTTCTGACTTGAGAAACCAGGAAGATATTGGTGCTATTAAATGATATAAGGAAAGCAACAGGACAAGCAAGTTTTGTAAACAAAGGTAAAAATTTTAGTGTTGGCTCTGTTGCGTTTGCACAGTCATCAAATATAATCAACATCAACATTACTATATTGAAAGCAGATTGAAACTTCTCTCAAAAAAGTAATTTTATTTAAGGACTGGAGGAGTAGTAATCTAATTTAATTTTTCTTTTTAAAGGAAAAAATTATCTTAATCATTTCAATGTTTATTTATCCTTTTATTTACATATGCTTACTTGAAGGAGAATTTGTTGAGGCCATGCTATAAACTAGGAGCTGTGTTGGGAGATGAAGAAGACAAGACTTGAAATTATCCAGGATATAAAGAAGATCTAGAAAAGGCAAAATGGCCAATGTGGCATTTGAGCTGAGTCTTGCCGAAAAAGTAGTATCTCAACAGGCAAAAATGGTGGGTGGAGAGGGCAGTCGGAGAATTATTTTCCTAATTTTTTGCCCCTTAAATTTTTGATTCTCTTACTAAATGTTAATATTTAATCTTCCTAATGGTAAATATACATCTGGGATTAGTTCCAGGTCTGACCCCTACTCCACAGATACCAAAACTCTCAAAACATCAAGTTCCTGATATCTACTATAAATTATTTGATTCTAACCTATGCACATCCTCTTGTATACTTTAAACCAGTGATTTTCAACCAAAGTGCTGTGAGAGGATATTAAGTGTGCCATGAAAATTTCAATAGGTCATTAATTAAATTAGTTTCAAAAGAAGTTCAAAACATAGTAAATGTATTCTTTTTTTTACTTTATTTTTATCAACATAATTTAAGTGTGCCATGGCAGTTTCACTGTAAGTTCAAGTGTGCTGTGAGATGAAAAAAAAAAAAGGTTGAAAACCACTGCTTTAAACCATCTCTAGATAACTCATATATCTAATGTAATGTAGATGCTATGTAAAGAGTTGTTATCCATGTACTGTATTGTTTAGGGAATAATGACAAAGAAGAAAGTCTTGCACTTGTTTGATATAGACACAATTAAAAAAAATATTTTTGACTCAAGGTTCCTTGAAACCATGAATGCGTAACCCACTGATATGAAGCTCTGACTATACTACAGTTAATGCTATTATTCAGAATACAGTAGAACCTGCATAGCTGACACATCCCTGCGTCTCCTTAAGTTGACCTAATTTTCATAGACTAGACACGCACCACATGTGCATATTAGTATAGTAGGCTTAGTTCCTTTTGTTGACCACTTCAGTATGTTAACCAGTTTGTTGCACTGTCCCTTCGGTAGTCAACTTACGTAGGTTCTACTCTGTTAAGCTCTGGTAGAATGGACATATTATCTGTTTATTCACTCCTATGTCTCTACCACCTCAAAATATGCCTACCACAAGATGCTCAAGGACATTTTGTTCAAAGAAGAATACAATAAATGGACAACATACCTATCCTTGGTTTCTTTGTGCTGCATTTTGCCAGATGCCCCCAATGTCTTCATTGGAAGACTCGTTTCATCTCCTTTCTTCCTAATGAAGTCAACAGAATATGAATACTCAAAGAATGTGGATTGTGTATTTTTACCAGTCTTTGTGAACCAGTTTCCAGGGAAACTTTGGTTTTGGTTCTTTCTTTCCATTTTTACATGAAGGATAAGGCAACCCTGCCAGCACCTAGCAGAGTGTTTGGCATACAAACAACTACTGAATGAATCAATAAAAGAGTGAATAAAATCACTCAACAACTGGAAAGGGTCACTCTTTAAAAAACAAAACAAAACAAAAAAACAAAACTCCTGTTGATCAATTCCATGCCCTTAGGACTGTCCTCAATAATGATATTAGAATAGCCATCTAAGATGATTTTTTAATTTCTAAAAGTTGGAAGAACTCATCAGAAACCTGTCATAAGCACCATTCAGTGTCAAATTTGAAATGTGGGAAGCAGCTGTAGGATTCACATATCCTCATAATATATGCTAATGAATTTTGTTTCCTCAGAAGAGAGTTCATTCAAATAATTGAAACAAATGTTTAGCTTGTTTTTAATTGCTGTCTTTTAAAAAATTGTGACCATGTACCACGCACTCTTTGTATCACTCAAGAAAGAACCGCTTTACTAAGTTTCATATCACCCTCATTCTGTGTGTGAAAAATGCAATAGATTTTATTATATCTCATACATATTCACAGCCTGTGGCTGTCAGATTTTGTTTTGTTTTGCTTTTTGTGTGTGTGTGTGTGCGCAAGGGCATGATTCTTGGAAATTTAAAGTATTAGTCCTTGATCTGGGTTGAGGACAAGAACATTCAGTGTTCCATGGTTTTAAATTTTCTGCAACAAATAGACACCAGAGAAGGCTAAGAGATAATTACTGAATTGTTAATCAGTGAAGCTAAATTGTTTTATTTTTTCAAAAACAAAAAGCTTTCTAATTTTAATGTTAAACATAATCTATACTTAATGTACACAATTTAAGCAATATAGGAAAGCAGAAGAAGTAAGATAAAAGGTTAGTTGGCTCACATCTGACACTCAGGCCGAAATAGTGTGAGGGTGCCCACTTTCCTGTATACTTGTAAACTTTAATTTTTGATTGGGTCACAGGTTAAATCATTCTGGAGAGTATAGGAAAGTTCTCACCTGTGAAAATTCTTAGAGACATTTCTGAAAAAATTGAATTTTGTGGCAACATGGCTTACGAGCGTAGAGCAGTGATTCTCATCTAGAGTGCCACGGCACACTGGTGTGTCTGAGAGGATCTTAGATGTGCCGCAAAATTTTTTAAAGATATTAATTAAATTATTTTCAAAAGACGTTCAAAGCACTGTAAGTAGATTCTTTTTGAACCTCTTTTTTTTTTTGATCGATATAATTTAAGGGTACTGTGGAAGTTTAATTACAGGTTCAAGTGTGCCGTGAGATAAAAAAGGTTGAAAAACACTGGCATAGAGTCTATTCCTCTTCATATTTTTGTTGGGACAGGTTTGACTTCACTTTCCTCTCCAAAGGATGCATTGATTAATAACAGTATCTAATATTTACTGTTGATTACCTACTAAGTATCTGGGAAGCAGCTATTCTTATACTTGTATATGTATCTCATAAGCGAGGAAACTAAGGCACAGAAAGGTTATGTACGTTGCCCAAAGTTGCATATCTAGGAAATATACATACATTTTTCATTTCCATATCCTATTTTTCATGAGAAAATATGGTTAGAATGTTTAATAGCTAATACAAACACAGAAGATGGATACTGTGCCTTACATGTGCTGGGAAACAGAGGCGTATAATTATACACATATTGACCAATGAATAGCCCCAAATCAGTAAGAAGGTGATGGGGAAAGTCTAGAGAGGTGTATAGAGGAAAACAGAAGAGTATGACAGGTATTATTTTATTTTATTTTATTTTACTTTATTTTTTAATTAAATCATAGCTGTGTACAATAATGCAATCATGAGGTACAATGTGCTGGTTTTATATACGGTTTGAAATATTTTCATCAAACTGATTAATACAGCCTTCATGGCATTTTCTTAATTATTGTGTTCAGACTTTTATATTCTACATTTAGTAAATTTCACCTGTACCCTTCTAAGATGCACCGCAGTTTTTATTGTTGCTGTCACAAATTATTACAAAGGATGTGTCCAGAAACAGCACACATTTTTATCTCTACAGTTCTGAAAGTTAGAAGTCTCATATGGGTCTCATTGGCTAAAATCAAGGTGTCGGAGAGTTGTATCCCCTTCAGGGGGCTCTAAGGGTAACTCTGTTTCCTTATCTTTCTCAGCATCTAGAGGCCACGTACATTCCTTGGTCATTTCTTCTTTCATCTTTAAAGCAGCAACTGTTCTAGTCCTTCTTCTCGATCAAATCACATCACTTTGACCTCCTTTTCTGCCTCCCACTTCCAGTTTTAAATACCTTTGTGATTACATTGGGCCCTCCTGGACAATCCAGAATTAGCTCCCTATTTTAAGGTCGTTTGATTTGCAACTGTGAGTCCAACTGTAACATATTCACAGGATCCAGGGAAGAGAAAGTGGGTATCTTTGAGGGGCAATTATTCTGCTTACCACAAAAGGCTTCAGAGTCCTTCCCTCTTCCTCTCTCCTTGTTTCCTTCCTACCTTCCTTCCTTCCTTCCTTCCTTCCTTCCTTCCTTCCTTCCTTCCTTCCCTCCCTCCCTCCTTCCTTCTCTCCCTTCCTTCCTTCCTTCCTTCCTTCCTTCCTTCCTTCCTTCCTTCCTTCCTTCCCTCCCTCCCTCCCTCCTTCCTTCTCTCCTTCCTTCCTTCCTTCCTTCCTTCCTTCCTTCCTTCCTTCCTTCCTTCCTTCCTTCCTTCCTTCCTTTTTTTCTTTCATCTATCTTTCTTAGAACACCATGGCTTACATTTGTATTTTTAATTTAAAATAGTAAGGTGG
>CAUYPK010160539.1:0-16403 GCA_963574355.1 Loris lydekkerianus | reverse complement strand
TCTATGGTGCATCTTAGAATGAGTACAGGCAAAACTTACTAAAGGCCGAATACAAATGTCTACATACAATAACTAAGAAAATGCCATGAAGGTTACGTTGAACAGTTTGATGAGAATATTTCAGATTGTATATGAAACCAGTATATTGTACCCCTTGATTGCACTAATGTACACAGCAATGATTTGACAATAAAAAAAATGCAATTGATTTTTCTATATTTATCCTATATTCTGTGAACTTGCTGAACTTACTTATTGGTTCTATGAGTTGTCTTTTGTAAATTCCTCATCACTTTCTCTGTAAGACGTTTATGTCATCTGCAAATAAGAAGAGATCTTTCTTTCTTATCTGTTTACCACTAAGTGCTAAGTTAGCTGTGGTTTTATTTTACATGCCTATCAAATTGAGGAAATTCCCCTCTATTCCTGTTTTTCTGAGAATTTTTATCATAAAGGAGTGTTGACTTTTACAAATGCTATTTCTCCACCATTTACATAATTATATGATTTTCCTAATTTAGCCTGTTGTGGTGGATGATATTGATTTATATTTTTGAATATTGAACTTGCTTTGCCCTTATGCTTGAAATAAACCTCACTTAGTCACAGTATGTGCATGTAATCTCTATATATTGCCAAATCACATATTTTAGAAGTAATTTTTATGTCTATATTCATGAAGACATTTGTTCAAAGTTTCCATGTTTGTGCTCTTTTGATCAAGTCTTGATATCATTATAACATCTCTATAATTTGGAAGTGGGAAGTACTCTCTTTTCTTAGATTTTCTGAAAAAGGTTTTCCTGTTTTCTGATTATATATTTAATGCTTCAAATTTCCCTCTCTCAGCACTGCTTGACTGTTATGTTCCACATAATTGGATTTGCTGTATTTTAATTTTCATTTTGTTCATTCTAGGGTATTTTTAATTTCCTTTGGAAATTTCGTTTTTAATCATGGATTATTTCCAAGTATGCTTTTATGCGTTTGGAGATTTTTTCCTTTTATCTTTTTCCTACTGATTGCTAATTAAATTCAATTTTGGTCAAAGAACATACTCTGTATAATTTCAATTCTGTAAGTGTTTTGAGGTTTGTTTGACTGTTGTTTAAGCGGTGGTCTATCTTGCTATGTTTCATGGGCACTTGAAAAAATGAATATTCTATTTGGGGTTGTGTTCCATTAATGTTGATTAGATCTCATGGTTAATGATGTTGTTGAGTTCTTCTATATTCTCACTGATTTTCTGACTAGTTGCTGTATCAGTGCTGAGAGAGACATATTGAAGTTTCCAACTATATTTGTGAATTTTTAGATTTTTCCTTTCATTTTGTCAGTTTGTTTCATATATTACATTTTGTGTATTAATTATATGGCTATGTTAGTTATTATATTTCATATATTAATATTTTGAAACTCTAATGTTTATTGCGTACATATTTATGAGTACAGTGTCTCTTGTTGAATTGGCCCTTTTATCAGTGTATCTAATCTCTAGCTCTTATGATTTTCTTTGTTCTCAAGTCTACTTTATTTTATATTAATATACTCATTAAGGATTTATTTTATTAGTGTTTCATCATATGCCTTTTTCTGTTTTGTTTTTTTTGTTTGTTTGTTTTCAGGCTTATGTTATTATATTTAAAGTGAGTTTTTGATAGCATATAATTGGGTGATTATCTTTCAATCCATAGGTCAGTCTGTCTTTCAGTTAGTGTATTCAAACCATTTTTTTCTTTTTTTTTTAATTTTATTTTTTATTAAATCATAAACACATGGATCATGTATACACTAATACATTACTGGGGTACAATGTGCTGATTTCATACAGAATTTGGACTGGTTACATCCCACCGGTTAATACATCCCAAACCATTTTAATGTAACTATCAGTTTGTTAGGACATAAATCTATCATTTTATTTATTTATATTTTGTTTTCTATTTTCTCTCTGTTTTATTATTAGATTTTCTTTTTATGACTTCTGTGGATTACTTGAACAATTTTTATGTTGAATTTTGATTTATTGAAAGTCTTTTGAATGCTGTCCTGTAAATTGTTTTTCTCATTTAATTAAATGTCATGGAGAAAATTCCCTGTAAGTCAATTTTAATATTCATTTTACTCTTTACAACTTTTAATAATCATTACTTGACTATAGCTTAATTTAGTCTTATAATTTCCCAGTGATTAATATTTAAGAGGCTTCAAATGTTTTCTGTAAAAATAATACTGCAAAGAATATCCTCATATTTGTCTTTGACATTTTAAATTTTATTACTTTTTGACAGTGCTTTGAAGAATATTCATTCATTTTTTTATTTTAATTAATTATTACTTGCTAATAATGAATAAATTAAAAAATTTCTTAATTTTTGAATTATCTGCTTATTTCATGAACTGTTTTCCTATTTGTATCTCTTTAAAAGATTATGCTGTAATAAAGTTGTTAACCATTTTTGTTATTTTCTTGTCTTGATTAAAATTTGCAAAAATAACATAGTTATTGTAAACATCTTACTGATACAAAATTTCAAAATAAAATTGAAAGTTCGGTCTCATTCATTCTCTTCGAAATACTCTTCTCAAAGTTACCTGTCATTATTTTGGTGTGTATTTTCAAATAGTTTTCTGTGTTTAAAGGCATATGTATTGGAGAATACCAAATGAATTCAGAAATATGTTAAATATTAGTTAATGTATTAAAATAATTTTAACATGGAATTTCTGGTCAGTGGGGAAAATCAACCTGTTTAATATATGATGTTAAGGTAATTGGTTAATTACTCAGAGAAAATAAAAATGTGGGGGGTTTTTGTCCCTTACTCCAAAAAAAATGCATATGAACATATACAGAAATGTAAAAATGGTTGCACAATAAACAAAAACAGATAAATAGAAAATAACACATTTTCAGAAATAGATTTCAAAGACCAGTGTTTAGCTATAATAAAAGTGGCATTTCAAGTCAGGGGGGAAAAGTGACCTATTCAATAGATGGTGTCAGGGTAATTGGTTAATACCTCAGAGAAAATAATAAACTAACTACGTTTTGTTTCTTACTCCAAAAAACTCCAAATGACACATGTGAGATTGTAAAAATATATCTATAAAATAAATATTGAGGTGAGAATGTCTGGCAAGAATCAGTATAAGCACCCCAAATTAATAGACACAACGCTAAATAATTTTCCTATATGAGCAATGGACGCAACTTTAAAGTATATCCTGTGCAGTCTAGATCCTCACAAGAAACAGAAGAAAAACGAACAAGAATGTAATTCTACTGTGGAGAAAAATAAACCAAAACCTCCATTCCCGGAATAAAGAGCTATATAATTTTGGCAGCCGCCCAGATTTCTGCGTAATCTAAAAGGAGAGGGCGCTGACCTAGAGCGCGCCCCACAGTACTCACAGAGTGGGCGCTGCTGACTGGAGAGCGGCCTCCACAGTACTCACAGAACGGGAGCTGCTGACTAGAGAGCGAGCCCCACAGTACTCACAGAGTGGGAGCTACTGACTGGAGAGCTCGCCCCACAGCACTCACAGAGTGGGCTCTGACCTAGAGCACGCCCCACAGTACTCACAGAGCATGTGCTACTGACTGGAGAGCATGCCCCACAGTACTTACAGAGCAGGTGCTACCGACTGGAGAGCACGCCCCACAGTACTCACAGAGCGGGAGCTGCTGACTGGAGAGCGCGCCCCACAGTACTCACAGAATGGGCTCTGACCTAGAGCACGCCCCACAGTACTCACAAAGCAGGTGCTACTGACTGGAGAGCACGCCCCACAGTACTCACAGAGCGGGCGCTGACCTAGAGCACGCCCCACAGTACCTACAGAGGGCAGAGGCCCTCCTGTGTGCGGGCAAAGCCAATGGTAACAGTTACACTGATCTGTTAATCAATTTAGTAAGTTAGTACTATCAGACCTAGGGAACAGAAAATTACAAATGATGAGGGAAGATGGAAAATTCAACAACTGACCCAGAAGTAAATAGTGTTTGGTTTCAGAAATATCACTTTAAAATAATTCAATGTTTGTTCTCAGAGATATATGATTCAGAAATTTTGGTATCCAGAAATAATAGGCTGCTCTGTTCCTATTATTAGAAAAAATATTATAATAATAATTCTGTCACTCTCTATCCTGTCAGTCACCACATAAATTATCCCAAAACTTCCTCAAAAGTAAAAATATAATGAAGGTTATAGCCCAGAACATAGAGCAAAAATACAAAAAGAACATAAGTAGAATTAATAGTTTATCTGAGAGAACAGGTCTAGTAGCTCTGAAATTTAACAGGAATATCAGAAAGAGAAAACAAAAAGATGAAAATAATCAAAACATAAATGACAATAATTTTTCCAAAACTAGAAGAGAAAATGATGATACAGGCCCTACAGATATTGAGATAAAAATGTTGCTATACATTCTCATAACAAATATGTGTGTAAATATATATATATATATATTTATTATTATTATTATTATTATTATTATTTTTTTTGAGACAGAGCCTCAAGCTGTCACTCTGGGCATGGTGGCGTTACAGCTCATAGCAACCTGCAACTCCTGGGCTAAAACAAGTCTCCTGCCTCCGTCTCACAAGTAGCTGGGACTACAGGCACCTGCCACAAAGACCAGATATTTTTTGGTTGCAGCCATCATTATTGTTTGGTGGGCTCTGGGCTGGATTCAAACCGGCCAGTTCAGGTGTATGTGGCTGGCGCCTTAGCCTCTTGAGCCACGGATGCCAAGCCAACAGATATTATTATAAATTAAAAAAGCTTTGAAGTCTTACTTTTTTTCAGTGACTAAAACCCAGCTACTAATAAAAAAAGACAAATTCTTAATATTGGACTTTCTTATATTGACATCTAAGAGCTATTGTGTTGATTTATAATTTATCTGTCAAAAAGAAACCTGAATACATCAAAGTTTGTGATGTGAGAGGTATGCTTTTTCTCCTATAAGCTAAAGATATAAATGTGTTCACTTTACTCATGCCCGTAGAAGCTAGAGAGAGTAAGCAGTGAGTGTGGGCACAGGTAACTGACGTGTGTGTGTGAGTGTGTGCATTTGTTGGGAGCCAGGAGATTAAAAGATCTGGAAGGCATGGGCACGACTTTATTGTACGGAATGCTTGTAAATCCAGTGCTGAAGTCTTGGGCACTGCTTTTAGAATCTTATACTTTTTTATTTACCTCTTGTGAATCATTTTACTGTGCTCTTAGAGTATTTCTTGGGGTTTGGTGTTAGCTTTTACCTACTCAATCCAGTTACTATGATGGTTCTGGAAATTTGTAAAAAGGAACCAATTCACATGATGGCAGTGAATGTTGAAATGATGAGATCCAGAGAAGACCTAGTGAATACTTTCATGGACTTTTGCCACAATTTAAGCTATTTATATGGCCTCATACTATGATCTATTACTGTCCCTATATAAATACTGGGGTGCCCCCAGTGCATATGTAATACCCTGCAAAAGGACCCCTAAAAGTCCCTAACTATCTCAGCCTGAGTCCCTAAACATCTTAAACCCCTCCCTTTGGGTTAATTCTGAGAATAGGTTTCAGGAAAAGGAAGTTCCCTGAGTTCCCAAAAACTCCTAGCCACAGGTAAAACAATAGTGAAAGCTTACCCCAGCAAAGTTTCCCAAGCTAAGTTTGTCCAGGTGCCAACCGCCACATTGTAGCCCCCCTGAACCAACTCTGTAACCCTGCCCCTGAGCTAACCAGCCACGTTTTGCTTCTGTGCTCACCAGCTTACCTCCCAACACAGCACAAAAAAGGTATAAAAGGCAGCCTGCTTTTCTCTTCTGGACTGTTTGCCCTTTGGGGCAGCAGCTTGCCTGTGCAGGTGTAATAAATCACCATCTGATTTATCCCTGAAGTGGGGTCTGAGTTGTTCTTCATGTGGCAATGAGTGCAACATATACACATTTTAAGAGATGTTATCAGTGCATTCCTTTAGAAGTTGAACTGAATTACAGTAGCAATGTTTGGTATGAACTTTGCTCAAAAGATGGCTGTAATCAAATGAATGCTGGGATCCCCATGTGACAGGAAGGACAGGAAAAGAAAATGGCAGAAGCATCGTTGAGTTTGAGAAGTGCAAGACTGTTTTGAAGTGGCATTTGGAATTTGAGAACCTTGTGGAGGTCCAATGAGAATGGAATTGTGAGTGTGCAACAGAACCTCCAGCATGCCTAACAGTTGCATACATTTGTGGTAAGTTTGAGACACATGGTACTGTGTGTGATACGCAGTAGCAGTCAGTCTGTTTATATCCATAATGGAACACCTTGGTGAAAAGGTCATGGGGAGGGATTTAGCTCTCTTAACAAGCATGAGAGCTCTCAAGATGAGAGTGTGAGTGAATTAGCAGGCTCCACACCTATGCTGTTAAGAGTCACGAGATCAGCTCGTGACTTAGGCTGGAGGAGAAGGCAGTCAGGATTGTGCATAATCTATCTTGGACCCGCTTACTCTGACTCCCTCGCTTCTCCTGCTTGCAGAACGCCAGCACAGCGACTCTCTGTTGAAGATTACCAAGCTCGGCTATAGCCTGCTAAAGACTTATTCTTCTAAGAGGACTGCTTTACTCCCTCAAAGACTATCTCTCTCTCCCTTCTGCTGAAACAAATAGCCCTTAGGCACCTAAGAGCAATTGTTCCTGAGCAAGATAACAGCATAGTGGTCCACATCTGGAACATAGCTAGATAACCAGGGGGCTGGAGACCTGGCCAGTCCTGGGCCCTGACATATGGTGACCATGAGGGGACCCCTGACAATATACACAACGAAAGATACAGAAGGCCTCACACAGCAACAAGTCCTGCTTTCTCTGCTGTGGTGCTGGAAGTTTACATGCTCGCTACATACCAATTTGCATGGGAGACAGGAGTTAGCTGGACAAATGAGCAGAGCAGTGCATTCTTTAATTTTATGTTTTTTGTTTTTTTTTTTTAGACAGAAACTCATTCTGTTGCCTTCAGTAGAGTGCTGTGGTGTCATAGCTCATAGCAACCTCAAACTCCTAAGCTTAAGGGATCCTCTTGCCTTAGCCTCCAATGTAGCTCTGACTATAGGAACAGGCCACCACACCTGTTTAGTTTTTTTCTATTATTATTATTATTGTTATTATTATTATTATTATTATTTTAGTAGAGATGGGGTCTCACTCTTGATCAGGCTGGTCTTGAATTCCTGAGCTCAAGCAATCCACTCCCTGCCCCCCGAGTGTTAGGAATACAGGTGTGACTAACCAGGCCTGGCCTGCAATGCGTTCTTAAAACAGCAAAATTGTAAGTTTTCATCCTAAGATAATTACATGTACTGAGACATGAGAGCTTATCTTGATGAGAATCAGCCAGGCCAAAAGATAGGACAAAGAGGTGCAGTTGAGTTTCTCCCATGTTCTTCTGACTTAATACCCCTTGACTTCCTCCTATGGGGGACCTTAAAGGATGTGATCTACTGTAGAAAATGGCTACCTTGGCATTGTTTCAGAAGGAAATTGAAAGACATTGCACAGTGATGCAAGTGGACACTTTTATCAACATTGTTCAAGCAGTAGTTTGCAGTTTTTGGAAGTGTCTGGATGCTGATGGCAACAACTCTGAGCATTTCTTGCAATTTCAGAAGTCAAATGTGACTTGTATCTATCTTTTGTTATTGGTATACAAGTTTGGACTGTTAAGTTTGCAAACTCATCCTAGAAAAAATGCTACATACCTCATTCCTGAATATGGCATGGTTACCTTCAGTGTACTCCCCTTGGCGGTCTAGCAATCATAGTGATACTCAGCAATGATGTATGCAGCACTATTTCTAGGATGAGTTCATGAATGTGAATGTCAGAACTCATATATTGAGAATTACAGTTTCAGTGTAGATATTTTTCTTAAGATGTATATATATATATATCTGTGTGTATATATATATATATATATGTATATACACACACACATATATGTACACATCTACACGTGTTCACTCACTGATAGGAAATGGTGATTTAAAAAATAATTCAAGAATGAATTTCTAGAGATTAATCTTCTGTTGAAGAGTGAGAGGCTATTGCTTATCCACAAATACAAACATTTACAAATGAATGACCTACACTCTATACTCTATATAACATTTTCCAGCCAGTATATTTGTAATGGACTCTTTGCTTGCTGATGTGAAGGAAAATATAACTTTAGCTTATTATAACTGTGATTATGAGTAATGATTGTTCTAGAATTCATACACAGTGTAGCCTCCTTGTGACACCATATTTTTCTTCTCTTGGTGGGGTTCTTGGTCTTGGGAATGGAAGAATGAATTCATGGACCACAGACAAGCAGAAGAAGATAGAGCACAGTTTATTAGAAGATAGGAAAGCTTCTGACGTAATGGAAGGAGCCCCATTGGAGTTGTCCTTATAGCTCGCCTGGGTTGGGTTTTTATGCTTTGTCTTCTTGCCCACCCAAATCTGATGGCAAACACTAACTGGGTCCTTTAGACCTAGCTGGCTTACACTGATTGGTTTCTTTAAACTTTAACTGACTGGCCTCTGTTGCTTGGCCCTTTGTGTGTGTGTGTGTGTGTGTGTGTGTGTGTGTGTATGTATGCTGGCGTGCTTTTTTTGCCCAATCCCTGTTGGTGTTCTGCCTAGCAACAGCCAGTGCCCAATAGCTGCACAAGTCATTCTAAAGGAGTCCTTCCCCCTTACTCTCCATGCTTATTTCCCAGTCCCTGCTTAAAGCCTTCTAATTCCTATGACTTGCACCCCCGATCCTTGACAAAACAGAAATCATTATTTATATGTCATTATCATTGCATAGGGTAATTAATCTTAGTGTACAAGATCAAGGGTTTAATAAGAACAGTTGGCTTTATAACATCACACAGAAACCTCACCTGGTCCAAGGCTTTAAAACTATTAAAACTGGGCCAGCTGGGATCCCTGGCTAGAGCCTCCAAAAAGACTTCTGTCAGTAAGAGAATGGAATGGCAGGTTAAGTTAGAATCACCAAACCTATTTAGGACTGAGGATTATTTGGTCATCTTCTAAATTATCTTAATCAACTTGAAGCCAAAAGTAGCATTAGATGATCACCGAGAGAGTAAATATTTAGGCGAAGAGGTAAGTCACAAATGACTTGTGTACTTTTCCTTTCAATAATACCTCCTTTATTACAGCATCTTGGTAACGAGAACCATCCAGTGAAACAAGTGTCTTAGATTTCTGGTAAGGATCAAAACCAACAAAAAAAGAGTATACATATTTAAAATGGAATTTGAGGAAATAGGGCAAGGGATTTATCAGACATATATAAATAAAGTTTTGATTTTTTTTTAAATCACTAAAAAGCCTCTTTTCTCCTCCTGCCCCACCCAAGCCTTTGAAGTATTCTTTAATACCAACAGGATGCCTTTCCCTTGGATGGAAATCAGTAACAACCCCCCCTTGTCTCCTCATCTCTTCTTCAGCACCTTCCAAGTGTTGCTATTCTGAAGGGGACTGGGGAGGAATATGAGATACAGAATATGGCCAAATGCCAATGCTTATTTCTACCTGATTTTCTACCCTATTATAGAATAGATATTTTCAGATATTTTCCTTGTACCTACCTCCAGGTCTTAGCAGATAGATGCCTTTGGCTAGCAGAACAAACATTCCAATAATTATCAAAATATAAAATCCTTAATATAAAGAATTAAGAAATAACATTAGGAAAATATTTAGGGTACATTTTAAATTCTTTGAATTCTGTGCATTTACTTCCTAGAGTTGAATACTGTCAGGGCTAAGACAGTTCAAAAGAAAAATTGACCCGGGTTTTCTCTGAGGTCTTCTTTTATCTCTGCCTATCAGTGATCAGCTTGCAGATCACCCTGTAACGAATAGCTTCCTGCACAACTTGCTGCCTGTTTGGCCTGCCAGAATTTCTCATAGAGTTAAATGGAGTTTGCAACCACTTTGGGGGCTGTTTATGTCACTTTCCTTTCATCATCATTTAGTATACAAATGCTTTAAATGTCTTACGTCCTCACATTTTAATTTGAGCTTCTGTTCTTGTTACGCACGTGTATTTTTTAATCACTGCACACTAATGTTAAATGTCTTCATTATTCTCAAACATCATTTTTTTAAACTTTAAATATATTTAAATGTAGGAAGGAGGACAGACAAAATGAAATTAGGCACTTTTATGAAGTTATATCCCTCATTTGGTTTGTAGGCAAAGAGAATAAACATAAGATGACATTAATAAAGATATACCTCTATATTTTGAATCCTACTTTTCTAGTCTGAAAATAAATTTTATATTCTACATGTTATCTAAGGTAGATATAGAACCAATAATTAAAGCTGTTTTTATGTAAATTTTCTTCCTTGTGGCTTCAATAATCTTAGCCAAAGATGTAGTAGTCTAATGAAATAGAATAAATATTGCACTAAAATTTTACCTGCCTGGGCAATATAGCAAGACATCCATTTCTAAAATAAATAAGTAAATAAGGAAGAACAATTATCAGGGCTTGGTGGTTCATGATAGTATTTCTAGCTACTTGAGAGGCTGAGGAAGGAGGATAGCTTGAGGCCAGGAGTTCCAGACCAGCTTGGGTAACATACATAGTGAGATGCTATCTTTTAATTTTTTCATTTCATAGACCAGAATTCATTCATTAATCTTAACACAAAAATTAAGTAAACAGGATGAGGTTTATATTAACCAGTGTGATGTAAATGGTCCCAATTTTATATGAAATCAGCACATTGTACCCCTTACATGCATTAATGTATACATAATCTATGCAATTATGATTTAATAAAAAAGAAACCCAAAAGTGATATTTAAATGATTATTATCTTCCAAAAATAAGTGTTGTAGAGACATTGTCAAAAAAAAAAAAAATCACAGTTTTTGTCATAGGAAAATACACAGCCTAATAGTAGGGAAACTAACAAGACAAGCCAACTGGCCCTGGGAGTACAGAATGGTAAGTGCCATGGCAAATGAAGGTGTGGTGGGAATGAAGCACTTGGAGGGAGTGAAAAGAACCTTCCCGGGGACAATATGAAGAAAAGAATGGTAAGTTAGAGGTTAAAGATTGATGGAATGACACGAGAAAGAAATCTGTAACAGGCATGTTGATAGCTTGTCAGGAGACTAGGAACAACATGTTGTAGGCTTATTTCTGTCCCCCACAAATTGATATTTTGAAGTTTTAGCCCCTCAGCATCTCAGAATAGAAATGTATTTGGAGCTAAGGTCTTTAAAGAAGTGATCCATTTAGAATGAGGTCTTTATAAGGATCCCTACTCCAATAGGACAGGTCTTACTCAAGGAAGAGGAAAGCTGGACACGCAGAGAGAAACCCCACACACGATGCACACATGGAGAGATGACTGTGTGAGCACAAAAGGATAAGACAGCCAGCTACAAAGTAAAGGGAGAGGCCTCAACATAAAGCCAAACATACTGAAAACTACATGTTGAATTTCTGGTCTCCAGAACCATGAAAAATTGATTTCTGTTGTTTGAGCCACTCTGTCTTGGAATTTTTTTGTGGCAAACCAAGCAAACCAATACCAAGTGTGGGGTGCTTCTGCAACAAATGTTACAAATATTCCAGAGAGAACTACTAGCTTGACGGGAAGCATGACACCCTAGAAAGCCTTGCATACCCAATTGATATGTCCTTTTTTATTCTCTCCTTCATTAAAGGAAAAGATATTCTTAAAGAAGTACACACACACACACACACACACACACACACACACACACATATATACATATATTTACACATATAGCAAATAGTGACATTTTGCTTAAAATGAGATCCATCTCACTTATATATTCCTCAGTTTCTGTACTTTATTTTACTTTTTTTATCCTCCAAAGTCTGGTGAATAATAGCATTAACCTCCCTCCCCTGAAAGAAGAATATTCAAGACCAGTGTTCTCCCGCTGATCCCCTTGTGTAACTACCATAGCAATCCCTTGTTTTTTCTTTTTCAGGACTTCTACTGCCTTTAAAGTCTTTAAATGCCCTACTTATTTTCCATTTAAAAAAAGGGGGAGTGGGAGAAACAAATATAAATCATTTTTTTAAAAATCCCTTTATGACCTTGCATCTTCCAAATAAAGCAGAATACAAAAATGAACTGTTTCGCTTCTCTTTCTTCTTTCTTTCTTTTTTTTTTTTTTTTTTAGTTGCTTTTTAAAAATTTTGAGACAAAATCTGACTCTGTTGCCCAGACTAGAGTGCAGTAGTGTGATCACAGCTCACTGCAGCCTCAAACTCCTGCACTCAAAGGATCCCCCTTTGGCTCAGCCTCCAGAGCAACTGGGACTACAGTGCACACCACCACACCCAGCTTTTATGTATGTGTGTGTGTGTATATATGCACTGATGTATATACACTAATATATATATATATATATATAGTTTGTTTTATATGCACTAATATATATATACTAACATATATAAGTGATATATAGTTTGTTTGGTTTGGGGGGAGGTTTGCAGAGGCAGGGTTCTGCTATGTCACTGGGGTTGGTCCTGAACTCCTGGCCTCAAGTGATCTTCCCATCTCAGCCTATGAAAGCACCGGGATTACAGTCATGAAGCATGTGCCCTGCCAAGGGAAGCTTTTAATATGAAAATCTAGCAGCATAATGATGGAGAAAATTGAATCTGAAGTCATATTGCTTTGGTTTTTACTTTCAGTTTTAGCACTTGAGCTAGTAATACTTAATATAAATGCCTCATTTATCTCATAGTAGCCATTTCACAAATATTTTTATTTCTTATTGGTAGTTGTAAATATTAAATGCATAAATATATATGAAATACTTAGCACAGCTCCTGGTTCATAGTAAGAACTCAATTTGCATTAGCTATAATTATTCTTACCATTGTCTTTCTGTGTTTTCTTTGCCATAAAAAAAGATTTCGAATGTAGGATCTCTCCACCTCACTCTCTGAAGAGAATAAAGATGACCTTTTCCAGGTAACAGGAAAAGAGAAAAAGTCTTTAAGTGGTTTGGATTCAGGGTTTATAAATTAGATTAATACATAAAAAAATTATGGAGCAAAACCGGAAAGGCATGACATGGAAATGAAAATATCGAGAAGATAAAAGGTAGGAAAAAACTTACATTTAATCTAAGGTGAACAATTCATTCAGTTTGCTAGGCTATGTCCTTGTTCTACACTTAGAGCCCCATATCCTGGGAAATCTCTCACTCTTGGTCAAATTAGGACACTTGGTTATCTTAATTTCAGTCAATTTATAAAGATTTCCATAAGTCAAAAACATAACAGCCCTTATCTTGGGTGAATGCATGGTATTTTTTTGGATAAGTGCCCCTTTTACTGTCCGTCACCAATTTTCAAAATCAAAGTTCAGCCTTTGAAGATACAGCTAATATGTTTTCCTTCTGAGATTATTTTTTCGGTTTTCCCCAGACAGAATTGTGGTTCCTTCCATATAGGCTTTTACAGTACTAAATGTGTACTTCTTACACTGCATGCACACACAAACACACACACACACACACACACACACACACACTCTCTCTCTCACTACCTGGAATTAGATATTTGTTGAAGTGTCTGAGCTCCCTAGTTAGCTTATAAAGAACTCATATGGCCAGAAACCATGTGTCATGCTGCTATTTCACCTGCAGAATTCTCTACTCTGTGTGCTGCTTAGATAATATATTCTGATTTGTATGACGAATGAGTGAAATACAGTCTTGCCAAAAATCCCTGCAATTGAATGGACTTTTAATTGGAGAAACAAAAGCTGTTGTATATTTGGAAGTCACACCATCTTCTCAATTCAGTAAAGGATCTATTCTTTGACTTTAGCCATTATACTCGCACACAGAACTGAAATAAATCCAGGTGACACCAGAGAGAACCTGCAGGATGTTGTTTAGGAGACCAAGGAAATAATGAATATTTCTGTACAATAGCGATTTTCACTATCTGTTGCCCAGAGAATAAAGTTGAATTTATTTCTCTGTTCTGGCAGATTTCTATGCAAAAGGTTAACATAATATACAGAAATAATATGTCATTTTTAATTAAATGAGCACAATGAGTTAGGAAGAAGTGAACAAAATAAACTTGGAGCTTTCAATGACATTTTAACTTCTAGAATTTTGATACAGTAACTCAAGTATAGAATGGTATTTTAGTTATGAACCTACATATAATCTTCAAAAAGTGTTATATCTATGTTTGAGGTTGATGAGAATGTAGTTTTCAACCAGTGATTGGGGCCTGTAAATTTTCAAAATATCTGGAACTTTGTTCACGTGAAAATTCTTTTTAAATAAATGGCCCAGGCTGAAAATGAACTCACATGATTGATAGTTGAGTCGTTGTGATTTTATCTCCCTTGGCCATACATTAAAACAATTAGGCTGAATTAATGCTGATCAGCCCCATTTAATATTCACCAATTATTTGCCACCCTCTTTGTCCTTTTTCCTAGAAGAAACAATAATAAGAATTGAGCTTTGTTATTCAGTCTTCCTAGAGGGATTAGAACATGCCAGCGGCCTATTTTTCAGGCAAGTTTAAAAATTTCTGTAGTAGAGGAAGTACTATTGAAGTCTTATCTCACAGCACAATATTTTAAAGCCCATTCTAATCCCTGGCTAGAAATGAATTCTAAAAATATATGTTATTTGCTCATATTTGGGGCAAAATAGTTGTATGTTGATCTTGCACTTTAACCATTATTTAAAAAATAGGAAATTCCTGCAATTTGGAATGCCATGTTTAGTGAAATTCTTTGAACTTAGTTCATCTGTGTACTGAAAACTAAAGATTTAGAAAACTCCATTCACCACTGTCACTTGAACTATTCAAGTAGGCCAATAGTACCAGAACTTTATTTTTTAGATCAATAAAAAAATAGTTTTAATTCTCAACGTTAATGGCTTAACAATTAAATAATTCATAGTATAAAGGAAAACATTAAGTGACAGCTAAGTTGGCCATGTTTTTTATCATCTAAAACCTACCTCAACGTATTCAAAACTTAGGATATAAAATGCCTTTTAATGGAAGAGAAATACTTTGAAGTAAAAGAGTCTATAAAATATTATGTGCCACACCTCAGCATTATGAGCACATCTATGGGGAGAATATAGTTTATTTTGCATTTATGTAGTTGCAAATGAACAAAAAAAGTAGCAAAGCTCTTTCTCATTCCCAGAAAATAGTCCTTTTTGACTTATTGAACTTTGAGAACAAAATTGTTGCACTACTTCCAGAAAAGAACTTCCATCAGACTCTTGCTTTAGAAAGTAGATCCAGGTTACAAGAAGGCAGAGGCTCTTCACATTGACTTGAGAGACAAATGGAGGACTCGAGGTGAGAACTGTCCACCTGTGACGGAGATGTACGTACATCATGAAGTTGTAGATGACAAGCCCTCTGAACTGATGTCAAGAGAATGGATATTAGGGTGGACAAATAAAGGGAAAAATGCTAGCCAAAGCACTAAAGTATTTCTCTTTCAAGCATGGCATAAGAGCAACAGAAGCACTTTCAGAAAGTCAGGTGGGTGTGGGCAAATGACATTCAATAGGAAAACAGGACTAAATGTTCCAGGCTGCCTAAAACTCAGTAGAAAAGGAAGTCCCATAATACATGATTTTGACTAAATTTACCAATAGTCAAATAAGTTGTAGTATGTACTAGACTTAGAGAAGAAATAAGGAATTCAAGAAATGAATTTCATACCTACTGTACACCCTTTGTAAAAGCCAGAGGAAATTTTTGTAAAGTTTGTGATTCATTTTTATTATCCATGCTTATTTAATTGATGTGTGTCTACCTTATCCAGCTTAAGACTTCCTACTTAAATGGTAAAATAAATTTCAAAATCAATATCTGAAAGTCACAAACTAAAGTTAATGCTATGCTCTCAGCATAACTCGGTGGTTCATATCCTAAGCTATTCCTTTTCCCTGTCCTTAGGGGACAAGCTGCTGACCTTGGTTTAAATAATTTGGCCTTGGAAGACATTGTGATACCCTAGGACTTGGAATCTTGATGGCACAACTAGCATACTACAAGCAAAATCACAGCTGTTGTAATTGCCTCTGATGCCAAGGGTTACTCATCTCCAAGTATCAGGGAGCAAGTGGAACAGATGGTCTAGTGTGTCTCCAACTAAAATTTTTAGAGGAAACTGCTAAATTTTGCTTATGAACATCAGAAACGAGATTCCTTTTTTTTTTTTTTTTTTTTTATTAAATCATAGCTGTGTACATTGATATGATCATGGGGCATCATATACTAGCTTCATAAACCATTTGACACATTTTCATCCCAATATTCAACATAGCCTTCCTGGCATTTTCCCAG
>CAUYPK010160537.1:0-19753 GCA_963574355.1 Loris lydekkerianus | reverse complement strand
GTTGCACGTTTCAAGACCCATGGGTACAACATAACGCATTTTTAAAAAAAAAAAAAAAAAAAAAAAAAAAGAAAGAAAGAAAGAAAGAAAGAAAGAAAGAAAGAAAGAAAGAAAGAAAGAAAGAAAGAAAGAAAACCAATTGGCTAGAAGTGGCTATGAAAAAAACCCTATATACCATTTCCTAAAATATTTTGTTTAAACATAATTTTAAAGGGTATTTGAGGGAAAAGATATGCCCCTTTAGGGATTGTCAAAAAGAATCAAAAGCAGCTTAGCAACAAGAAGAAATGGAAATGTGATATTTATCAGGGGGGAATGAGAGGATATTAAAGATAATGGAACCAGCCCTCGTATTGCAAAATATCTTAATGACAAGTCACGCTTGAGGCCTTTTAAAGAAAGTGTTTGTATAAATTTAAGGAGTACAAGTACAGTTTTGTGACATGGATTTATTGTGTCTTGGTGAAGTCTGGGCTTTTAGAGTAACCATTACCCAAATAATGTAATGTGTATTACACCCATTATGGAGGCCTTTTTGTTGCTCTGTGAGAGCCTGGAGAGGCTGGACTGGCCAAGAATGGCTTCGCCAGAGCTGTGGCAGGAAGAATAGGTTGAGTTTATTTCTCAGTTCAGGTTCAACTTCCTGAAAGCCCAGCCAAGTTAATATTTTCATTAAGTTCATGAAAAGGTGGGAGAATCACATCCTAACTGCTCCAAACACAGGTCTCCAGGAGTTGAAGTGGAGGTGAGGACTGCCTCTCGTCCCGAGGGAGGCAGGTCCCCAGGGAGGCGAGCAGCTTCTAAGTCTACAGTTCCTCCTGCCTTATAGGGAAAAATATTCTGTAGCCCGCACTTCCTCCCCTCAAACTCGTAATAGACAGATGAACTTCAAGTAAACAACACACTAGAGAGGCTGTTTTAGTGGGAAGCACCTTCAGACTGTAAAGTGCACACAGAACCCCTACGGGGTCTGGTTAAAAGTGCAGATTTGGGGCCAGGTGCAGTGGCTCATGCCTGTAATCCTAGCACTCTGGGAGGCTGAGGCAGGAGGATCCCTTGATCCCAGGAGTTTGAGGTTGCAGTGACCTCTGATGATGCCACTTCACTCTAGCCTGATGACAGAGCAAGATTCTCTGTCTCAAAAAAAAAAAAAAGCCAGTTTTGAGTCAGTGGGTCCAGGGTGAGGCCTGGAAGCCTGCATTCTAACACTTTTTCCACCCTGGAAAGAACAAGGCTGCTACCCAAGGAGTCAGACCTACTTTGAGGACCTAACAACCTGATTTCAAGTTTTGCCTTCTCGCAACCTCAGTTTTCCCACTTGTTAAATGAAAGGCTTTGGAGGAGACACCTTTGAGTTCCTCCTTAGTAGCTCGCTGAGGAGGCCCAGAGAGCTGGGAAGGCTTATGTTTGTCGGGGCACATCTCTGCCCCAAGCTCTCCAGGACCCCCCATTACAACTCTGTAAAGACAAGCAGAAAGGTGAACACAAGCAGGCAAGAAGTACGGTTCATATTCTGACAATACCGGAGTGACTGCCTTTGCCAACATTCCAAGGTCTGGCTTTAATGAGATCACACAGTCCACCAGCGACACTCTAATTGTGCTTGCTTGTGTCGTGCAAGCTATTGGGTAGGCCTCGTGCTTTCCACAGCGTGCCCAACGGAACAGCCTTGATTTCCAATATCAGACAAGCACAGTCACAAAAGAGTATTACCTTTAGAATCTTCCTTTTTTTCTCTTTATTTTTTTTTAAATTAAATCATAACTGTGTACATTGATGCATTTATGGGTTTTCAGTGTACTAATTTGATACACAATGTGAAATGCTTAAATTGAACTAAGTAACACATCCATCACCGTTATACTCTTTTCTTAATAGGTTTGAAAGGAAGGAGGGTTTGGTGGGGACCTCACCTAATGTGCATGATGCAATGGTACCTTTAGAATCTTAAGTATATTTTTAACCCGGGTAGAAGTGAAGACACAGCTTGCTATTATATTTTTTATGCTAACCTTGTGGAGGGATTTAACACCACCTTAAAATCCTTCTCATCCTTTAGATCCTCCTCAGATACTTTCTTCTTTGTGACATCTTGGCAGAGGTCACCTCAGAATCAGGAGCCAGCCTGCCCCTCTGCTCCCCTTTACCTTGCCCAGGCCATACCTCACAGCTGGCCCAGGCTTATGAATTCATGTGTCTGTTTGTGTCCCTCACTGGATCACCAGTTCTTCAGCCATTCTGCCAGAGGGGAAAGAACGTGGCCAGTTGCCTGGTCACATGTTCCTAGCAGGCCATGGAAGTTTCTCAGCCTTAGTTTTTTTGTTGTTGTTGTTTGTCTGTTTGTTTGTTTTGGGGGTTTTTTGAGACAGAGTTTCACTTTGTCACCCTTGGTAGAGTATGTTGGCGATATAGCTCACAGCAACCTCAAACTCTTGGGCTCTTGCCTCAGCCTCCCAAGTCGCTAGGACCACAGGGGCCCCGTCATAACGCCTTGCTATTTGTTGTTGTTGTTGTTTAGCAAGCCTGGGCCTGGTTCAAACCCACCAGCCCTGGCGCATGTGACCAGTGCCCTACCCACTGAGGTACAGGTGCCAAGCCTCAGCCTTAGTTTTGATAAACCATTCTCCCCAGGTTGTAAACTCCATCCTCTCGGGAGTCTGAAAACCCAAGTGTCCTCAGCACCGGGGTGGTGGAGGAATGTGGAAGGTAATGAGCATGTGCGTATGATCTAGAGACCTTGGTTAACCTGCCTTGCCCCAGGCACTCAGATTCACTTTCTTTAAACAGAACTGGGGGGAGCCACACAGAAATGCTAATGCCCAGCTAGAGACCCTGCTTTCCAACTCCTGCTTCCTGGTTTGCACATAATAGGCGTTCCCAAGTAGAGCTTAGCAGAAACAACAAAGGTGATGTATTCAAAATAATTATTAACAAGCCAGGGCAGCCTTGTTATGCAACTGTGGTCCCAGCTACTCAGGAAGCTGACGTCAGAGAATCCGTTGAGCCCAGGAGTTGGATTCCAGTCTGGGCAATATATCAAGACCCTATCTCAAAAAGGAGAGAAAGAAAGAAGGGACATAGTCTGGGAGTCAGAACAACTCTTTGTAACAGTAGGCATTGTCTTGCAGCAGGAGGTTTTGATGCTTTAGTTGTCAGATCAAAGTTTAGGGGGGCCAATGAAGGGGCCAGAACAGTGGGGCCTCATGCATTCCGCGTGAATGTCTGCCCTGAGGAAGACCTCTAGGCTTTAGTCAGAGAAATGTTAGTTCATAACCCTCATTAGCTACTTGATATCTGTTAGATCAAGTTGAATAATTTGAGTCTCAGTTTCCTCATCTGAGAAGGTGTTAATAATCCCCACTTTGTAGGATTGTGATGAGGATTAAATGGAATGGAATATATATGGAATGTCCATCTACGAATGCCTGGCACAAACATATGCCCTGTCAGGGGTGTTTGCTGTTACCATTAAAGACAGTGAGTGGTTGCCGAGTAGACTCAAGACAGCTTGCCTCTGGAGTGGCCTTGCTCCCTGCAGGTGGGTCAGTGTTGCTGTCATGGCTGCTCCCATTCAGAGGTAGAGGGCATCTGTAGGAAATAACAGGGGGCAACTTTGTTCCTGGGGCTGGAGCTACAAGAATGACTCACAGGTTTTTAGGTCATAACAGCCACAGGCTACTCCTAATCTACAGAAGCTCACTTTCTGATTTGTAGACATTTTTGAAGACCCAGATATTGCTAAGAAGAAACTTTGCTACTGGTTATTTTCTAAGAGGGAGGAGTGGCAAACTTGAACCTATTATGCTATAAATAGGAGCTCTGCTGGAGAGGCATTTTCCTGGGTGATCTGTCTGCTTTTGGAATTCCTTGTATTGTGCTGATAAATTCTTGAAATAGTCTTCTAGACATGCACTGGGTCTCAGGATATGAGTAATCTCTATTGAGAAAGATGATCTGTGTATAGTCAGCCCCGTAGTTTAGAGAAAAATGTGCCATCCACACACAGGCAAAGGTTGACCATCACTCTCTTTGCAGTACCCCAGTCTAAATAAAGACCAGGAGGGGGATGCCTTATTTTGTAATTGCTTCCGATGTTCACCATTCATTCACCTATCTGCAAAGCTGCATCCACATGTTATTGATGTGAGGGTCACGAGACCTTGCCAAGGGTTTTCCATTTTTGCTCCATTAACTGTCTGTAAAGCAACCTAATGTGAGGGTGAATGTTTAAATAGGACATTTCCCAAACTAATCTAAAACAATTAATAAGCTGATGATTTTTTACCTTCTAACCTCAATGCTACAGTGTTTCTTGAATGTGCCTTTGAAAATGAGGCTTGGATGAAGCAGCAGGAAAACCAGAAATGGATGAGCATTTGCTTTTGTGCCATATCCAGATATATTAAATTTTCATGCATTAATGACGCCATTGCCTTTGGACATTTGACATCCTTTTAGCAGCCCTCCTAAATTGATATTTGTCACACCTAATATTATTTCGTCCTGAGAAAGATTCCGGACAAAGTTTGTAAGGGCCTATTTTTTTAAAAGAAGAAAATGAATTAGAAAATTCAATTGTATAACTCACAGTGACGCCAAGAGAGACATGTATCTAATGCCTGATTTTCTGTTTGTTTTCCTTAGGGATCAAATCCAACTATGATAAGTTCAATATTTCCCATCCTTCTAACAGCTCTTTCCCTTCTTTTTAAACCAAAAAAGAGTCTTCTCTTATAAGCAGAATTAGAGACTATTTTTAAATTAACTCTTGTAATCTCTAAACCCAGTTTCCCTAGCTTCCTAGGAAGGGCTAGGACTTTTGAGGAGGACTAGGATGAAAAAACACACAGAATCCTCTAGAAGGGTCTCAAAGGTCTGGTCCTGGCCCAGGTCATCTGCTGATCTGAAGTAAGCTCCCGCTTCACCCTAGGAGCCCGTGACTGGGTCTGACATGCTGACCTTGTCATGGTGTGAGGCTGGGCATTCTGACCAAGGTGACTTGACTGTGAGCCCCACTCCAGGACTGGGACAAGTTTGTCTTATCGGTCCTTGTAGTCAGTCCTGGCATCCCACAGACTTCCCACCATGACAGCTGATGACTTTGTCCTGAAGGATACTTTTTAAAGGACATTTTCTCCATGCACAATGTTGGGATGTATCTTGTTCCCTGTTGATTTGCTGTTGCTCGTGTGATCTCCTGATGCCTCTGATGTGTTTTCTCTGTTCTCTGTGTGTTACAGGCAGCATAGTGTACCTCGGGATGATGGTGGGGGCGTTCTTCTGGGGAGGCCTGGCAGACAAAGTGGGAAGAAAACAGTCTCTTCTGATCTGCATGTCTGTCAACGGATTCTTTGCCTTCCTGTCTTCATTTGTCCAAGGTTATGGCTTCTTTCTCTTCTGTCGTTTACTTTCTGGATTCGGGTAAGGTTTTCTCCTTCATATTTTATAGTAATGTGCTTATTTTTCATAACCGAACATGTTATCCATCTAGACAACCTCCTTCCCAGAAAATTATCCCTTCACTCGTTTCCTTCCCAAGATTTGTGTGAGCCTTAGAAGCCACCATGCAGGTTTCTTAGAAATGTAATTAAATGTAATTTATTTCAGGAGAGAATAAAACACACACCTGTACTCTCATGGCCAATTGTTCTAGTGTTTTAGGTCTAGGAAATGGATATTGTTTTCAATGAAATGCTGCCTCTATGGCAGGACTTCTTCATACACGCATGTTTCTTCTGAAAATGTAATTTAAGCAGGAAATAGCTCTGGTCCTACCTATCATGAACTAATTAAGGATTTAGACCCTTTCAGCATGCTCTTAAATCCAAGATTAGAGTGTCTCAAATAATTGTGATGCCACAGGCCACAGCACTGTGCCTTGGGAAGCTGGCACAGGACTGAGAACCAAGAAATCCAAGTGTGTCTGCCCTGCCCTTGGCTAAGTGCAGTAAGGTCTCTAGCCCGATTGTTCTTTTGTAGAAGGGGGATAACAGGACTTCGTCCCCCTACTTTGGAGTTTGAGGGTCATATGAGACAATGTATAAGAGTACACACGAAAGGAGAAAGTCTGGAACAATGTTGGAAACCCTCACTGATTGCTTGGCACTTCCCACTGCCTCTCGGCTCTTCCTCCCATTCATTCAGCTGAGCTGTCCTGTGCTCTTGACTCAGAGTTACAGCAGCGGAAGGAAAGGGGAACCTCTTTCTGGCTTTTGAATTTCAACTCTAGCCCCTGAAGGAAACAGAAAGGACTAATCATGAGCAAAAGATTGGAGAGAAAACATGGCAAGTGAAATAAGGTTCTGAAACATCGGGTATATTTCTGTTGTGGGCCTCTGAGGCTCAGACCCTCCACCGCTCCATGCATTTCCCAGGACTATAGTACTTGCTGTCCTTGCTACTCTGAAGGTTCTCCCAGAGTCCTCCCACCTTGCGACCCTGAGGGGAGTTTCATGAGATCACCCCAAGACAATAGCTGTCACCATAGTTCCCTGTTCTGTATTTACTTTTTTATGTGCTGCTTTCTCTCCTCCACCAGCACATAAATTCCAAAGGGTTGGGACTTCCTTGCTCTAAACCACTTCATTGCTGAAGGCAAGGTGGGTGTGGGTACTATAAGGGCCATGGACTCCAAGCAGCAATCAGAACACTCTGACTTAGCCTGGTGCAGGGCTGCACACCTGTGTAATAGGTTGAGGATGGAAAATCATTTGAGCTCAGGAGTTCAAGGATGTAATTTGAGATGACCAGGCGTATGAACACCCATGGCACTTCACCCTGGGCAACATAATGAGATCTCATCTCTAAAAAAATAAAAATAGACAGGCACAGTGGCTCCTGCCTATAGCCTTGTCTCCTCGGGAGGCTGAGCTGAGAAGATGCTTTCAGCCCAGGAGTTCCAGTCTACAGTGAGATATTGAGATGTGATAACACCATTGCACTCCAGCCTGAGCAACAAAGCAAGACCCCATCCTTGAAAAGAAAAAGAAAGAAAATATTGACACTAGGGCACGATCATAGCACTCTAGGAGGACAAGGCAGGAGGATTGCTTGAGGTCAGCAGTTTGAGACCAGCCTAAACAAGAGTGAGACCCTGTCTCTACCAAAAATAGAAAAAATTAGCTGAGTATGGTGGCATGGCTATACTTCCAGCTACTCTGGAGGCAGAGGCAGGAGGATTACTCTTAAGCCCAGAACTTTGAGGTTGCAGTGAACTATAATCACACCATTGCACTCTGCCGGAGGCAACAGAGGGAGACTCTGTCTCAAGGAAAAGAAATTGGAAAAATAAATTAAAATTTAAAAAAATAATAGACTGACATTTAGGGATCTGTAGCACTGTCTAATTAATCATGAAGTGAGAGAAATGGAAATCTACTAAATTCTATACAAGCAAAAAAGTTTTATGTTAAGTGAACAAAAAATCTAACTTGAGTCATAAAAACAGTAAGTCATGGCCCCTCAATCAGTTTCCAGACTAGAGCAATTTAGAGACCTAGACCAATTGAATGAGGCTGGGTCCCCTTAAGGAAGGACCCCTATGAATTATCAAAACTTTATACTGTTGCTTTCCCTTCTGACCCTTCCATGAATGACCCGTGGCCTTTAACAGAATGAGTTGGCACGGGAAGGAGAGAGGAAATAATCAGACTTCTCAGAATTTTTGGCTGCTGGCTCTGAACTAATTGGTGGAGACTCAAAATATCACTGTGGTCCACCAGTCAGCATCAGGGCTTATGGAGGTTAGGTGATCAGTGGAGTTCTAGCTCAGGGCTGCCTCACAGTAGGCCCATGAGTCACCGGATCCATCCCGTGCTTACTCCCCCAATGTTGGAAGATACAATCCAAATAGACCTGGCAGGATCCCCTCTTTGGTACAGCACCTATCCACCAGTTCTATTTACTGGAAATTTTAGAACAAAACAAAGTTCTAGGTCAGCAAGTCCAAACCCTTCTTTTTACACATGGAAGTTCAGTGGTGGAATCAGAGATGACTCAGCGAGGAGTCAAGTTGGAATTAAGTCCCTTTTAACTTGCAACTCTAGAAATAAGTAAACTATGCATTCTGAATCCAAGGTTTAGAAGTCTTCATGTCGGTTTTATTGCAGATGCCAGAGGTTTCCAGTTACTCTACCTTATTTCATTGCTGAAGCATCATTAGCAATATAGTTTCGGCTTATAAGGAGACTCAGTTCTAGACTGAGGTCTACCTGGCTTAATAATGTTACTGCCTGTATGTGTGCTTTCCTTTTAATTCACCAGCCCAACTCATGAGTATATCTCTTTAGAAACACAACTATATCTAGTCACACTGTGTGTGACTCTCAACATTTATTCAGTACAAAGAATGATTTCCCTGCCCAGGGACAACAGTGTTTTGTGGAAATGAAGAATAGGACATCACCAATTATTCATCCGTCTCTCACTTTCCTAAATGAATCTCACACCAAGGAGCAGACACTTTCCTTCCCTCTTTTGTTACAGAAAATTAGAAAGATGGGAAATGGAGTTGGCATCATTGATTCATTCTCATTTGCCCTAGAATTAAATTATTTGTCTCCAGTCACTGTTAATTATGGGAATTATAATTCTTTGGATGTCAGGCAATATCAGAGCTGGGAACTTCTCCCTGGGGGTCTGGCACCACTAAGCATGAAGGTCAGAAGAAAAATGTAATGTCAAAGAAATTAAAATAAATTTCAATGAGTCTGTATATTGTAAGTGAAAGAATAGTCCTTTCTCCTTCTGTAAATGAAGCCTAACAGATACATACTTCATAGCTATTTGCAATATTTATTCACTAACTATGTTATGTTATAGTAAGAAGACATTTAGCTTTGTAGAAGGGATCACCATTAACTGGCATTTTTCAAAGTACTTTATGTATAGCATCTCATTTATTTCCATAACTGTTTTTAATAAATAGGCATAGAAAACTAGCATGCTTATTTTTTTAATTTGAAAATTGAAACAAAGAGAGATTAAGTTACTTCCACACGTTTAACAGACTCCTAGGAATTCTGAGTTCTAGTCTGATTCTGAACTATAAAGTTTTCCCTTCAAAGTGGTTCTTCTCTTCAGATATCATTTACTTCCTAAGCCAGGCATAGTAGCTCATTTCTAGAATCCCAACACTACACTCTGGAAGACCAAGGTGAATGGATCACCTGAGCTCAGGAGTTCAAGACCAGCCTGAGCAAGAGAGATCTGTCTCTACTAAAAATAGAAAAACTACCTGGCTGTGATGGTGGGCACCTATAGTCCCAGCTACTTAGGAGACTGAGGCAAGAGGACCACTTGCACCCAAGAGGTTGAGGTTGCAGTGAACTATGATGTCATGGCACTCTACCCAGGGTAATAGAGGGAGAGTCTGTCTCAAAAAAAAAGAAAAAAACACTATATTTTACTTCCTTATCACATTGGAAAAATGCAGATTCATTTAAAATTTTTCAAGATTTTTTAACTGAATTTTGCCAAACACCTCTATGGTGTTTGCCCTGTGAGAGATGCTATCTATATTCAGCACTTAATAAGTGCTGACTTATTTTAACTTCATAGTGACCCTTTCAAGGGGACCTTGTCATGTTGGAAGGCCACATTAATTTACCTGTAATCCAAAAGGCTGCATTCAAGAAACTTCAATTAGATATACTTAAAAATGTACATCATTTTGTAAAAGTCTAACTACGATGTATTTAATCATTTCAAAAACTGAAAACTACTTGTTAATTTTTAAGTTAGCTACCCTTTTAGTGACTTTGTGGTATCTGCTTTTTATTGGAAAGCATGTGGATATTTGACTGCAGCATGGAGGGCCACAGTTTCAGCTGATCCTCTAAATAGGGGTCAGTCATTTGTGACTTTAATGGCATCTTTATTTGGGTTAGGTCAGAGAATGTAGATTCCCAGCAATAAGTGGTTGGAAAGTGGGGCCAGGCACCTGGGCTCACGCTGTAATCCCAGCACTCTGGGAGGCTGAGGCAGGTGGATTGCTTGAGCCCCAGAGATTGAGACCAGCCTGAGCAAGTGTGAGACCCTGTTTCTATTAAAAAATAAAAGAAATTAACCAGGCGTGGTGGTGAACACCTGTAGTGCCAGCTACTAGGGAAGCTGAGGCAGGAGGATTGCTGGAGCCCAGGAGTTTGAGTTGCGACAGAACACGACTCTGTTTCAAAAAAAAAGAAAAGTGGTCAAAAAACAAGAAAGCATTTATTTTGGGAGCATGTTGCCCAAGGTATGGATGGGTATTCAACTGCATTTTTCTATATTTCAGTTGGATATTTTTTAGCATCAAACAATGACGTTAAAATGGCACCTACTGAGAATTCAATTTCAGTTGTAGTTCTTTTGGTACTTTGCTGATATCAACTAGGTGAAGCTGAAAGTGAACCTTTCATTGTATTCTCCCATTGTATAATGGGTTTATAGCAGCTGTGTAGTCTTCATATAATTCCCATATATCATCCTGTTCATCAAAAGACAGCTTTTTTCAAAATGCTTGAATTTTTTTGCCACGTATCATATATAGATTTAGTTTTACCTTGCAAAGAAACAGCATTCAAGTCTTTTTTTTTTTTTTTTTTTTGAGACAGAGTCTCAAGCTGTTGCCCTGGGTAGAGTGGCGGTGGCATCACAGCTCACAGCAACACAGCAACTCCTATGCTTTAGCGATTCTCTTGCCTCAGCCTCCCAAGTAGTCCCCTCCCTGGGACTACAGGCGCCCACCACAATGCCCGGCTAGTTTTTGGCTGTGGTTGCCTTTGTTGTTTGGCAGGCCGGGGCTGGATTCAAACCTGCCAGCTCCCGTGTATGTGGCTGGCGCCCCAGGCGCTTGAGCAACAGGCGCCAAGCCAGCGTTTAAGTCATTTTGATTTGACGTGATATCACACAGAAATGCTGCATTCCTATAGAAATCTTTAGTAATTCACATTGCTAATTCTGTTCTTCATAAAATTTAGCTATCTGTACTTGCAGAAATAAAATTTTGAAGATATCTATTTCCCATGTTCTTTCACAAGAATGCCCAAAGCAAATAACTCTTTGTAGCAAAGAAAATATTCCGTTATGACCCAAATGAAGAATAAAACCTGGACCAAGTCAGTAGTATATGTTGATTCATCTAAAGTGGTTGAATAATATATATATATATATATATATATTTTTTTTTTTTTTTTTTTTTTTTTTTAAGTGTTGCATGATGTTGTTCTGTTAAGTTGAAGTCTAATTCAAGCTGCTGATCAGTTACAGCTCTCCTGGAAAGAGGCAGTTGTTAGTACTTTAAGGTGTTATCAGGGTCTAACCATTCAACAACTTCCACAATGCATTCTTTCACAGTTTCTATATCACAGAATGACTCCCCCACCATCACCAAGTATGTAAGCTACTTTATATATTACTCCGGTGGCATTATTTTTAGGTCTTATTGCTGCTTGAAAGAATTGTCTTTGATTTTGCTTTTCATCTTTTAATTTCTGCAATGCAACCTTTCGTACCTCTCTCTCTAATTTAAATATTGGTGGTCCTATGCGTGTTACAACGCTGGTGAGCATTGAATTTCTTTAATGTTGATATTGCAGCATCACAAAGTAAGCAAATCATCTTATCATTAGCAGAAACAAGGTAATATTGGAATTCCCAGTCCTAATAAAGAAAAACTGTTTTCTCCCTTCAGCCTTCTTGGTCTTCTTTGACTTGATGGGCTGTTAAGCAGGCAGAATTAAAATACACTGTCGAGCTGTGCAACTATTCAGAAATTCCACTTCAAACAGAAACATGGTGCATCCATGAACTCTCGCCAACCAGCCGCGTGCAGTAGTAGCACCAGTCAGTCAGGGGAAATTAGAACTAAATCATGAGCATCAGTGTTGCCCTAAAGGCTTACTAATTTCTAAGTGTGCCTGTAAATCTGGGAGGATCATTTCATTGAAAGTTATTTTATTCTTCAGTATTCTAAATGCGTTCATGTTAAAAATAAAATGAAAGTATAAAAGAACAAAAATGTGCTAATAAAGATAAAAGGATTTGTTCTATAAAATTCGGATTCAGTTAAAAGGCTGCACTTAAGTACCTATGTGGCCTTAAGGCTGCAGGGTCCCCACTCCTACCCTATGAAAAAGCTATTCATTATACATGTGTATTTAGCTCTATGTTATAGCTGAGGAAGTTGAGTTCTTATCCAACTGAGTGAGGTAGTCACGTTTCTTTCCCAGGCTGTCTGGGTCTAGAGCCCATGCTCACAACCACCAGGCTGGGATGTGTCTCTGGCTCAACCAGAACTGCCCCTGCTTTCACATGGCACAATGCTCCATGCATGACAGGTGCCCATGAACATATGAACAGATCGGTTCAGGAAGATTTCTGACCCCAGAGAATTGGAATGGGAGGACATCTCCCCACATGTAAAATGAGGCAACAGTTAGACAAGATTATCTTTAATCCACAAATAATCTCAAACCCAAATTGTAAACAGTGGGTCCTTTTGTTTTTCTATTTGTTTTGTCCAACATGGTAACCACTGCCCACATGTCATCACCAAGCACTTGAAATATGACTAGTGCAAATTGAGACATGCTGTGAGTGTAAACAACCCAGCTCTGGGTCTCAAAGATTCAGCACATATAAGAGGAGGCAAAATAGCTCAATAATTTTAATAGCTCAATAATATTACACATTAAAATGGTAGTATTTTGCATATTACATTTGGATATTGTGTTATATAAATATTAATTAAAATTAACTTCACCAGATCTGCATGTTTTTATAATCACTTCTTACAGGTCCTCATAATGATCGTTGCCATCTTTATTCATGGCACTTTTTAGGTGCTGTGGTAATGCATTCTTCCAGCTCTCTCAATGACCAGATAATGATTTTTCAAGACAGCATTAGAATCCTGGTTTACAACTACACTATTTCCCACAGTGGCACCAGATCTGCGGCTGTTATTTGTAGACGTCCACAGCTTTGGGGACTTATGGCACCAGATTACAAAGAAGGGCTGGGGAAGTTGAAGCTGTTTTCTTAGGAATGCACTGTTTTTACCCAAATTATGTATTTACAGAAAAATATTTTGTAAATAACCAAGTGTCCTACCAATTATTCTTCTATTTTAATTTTTTATTATTTTATTTTTTATTGTTTGGGATTCATTGAGGACACAAATAATTAGGTTACACTGATTGCATTTGTTAGATAAAGTCCCTCTTATAATTGCGTCCCATTCGCAAAAGGTATGCCATACACTATGAACCCCCAACTCCTCCCCTCTCCCCAATTGCTCATTTCCTCCTACCCCCTACTTGTATTAGTTCATCTACTGCCTTCATATTAGAATTGAGTACATTGGATTCTTGCTTCTCCATTCTTATGATGCTTTACTAAGAAGAATGTGTTTGGGCAGCGCCTGTGGCTCAACGGAGTAGGGCACTGGCCCCATATGTCAGAGGTGGCAGGTTCAAACCCAGCCCCAGCCAAAAACTGCAAAAAAAAAAAGGAAGGAAGAAGAAGAAGAATGTGTTCTACCTCCATCCTGGCATCCAGGTTAATACAAAAGATGTAAAATCTCCATCTTTTTTTTAGTGGCTGCATAGTAATTTCATGGTATACATATACCACAGCTTGTTAATCCATTCCTGGGTTGGTGGGCACTTAGGCTGTTTCCACTTTTTGCTGATTGTAAATTGAGCTACGATAAACAGTCTAGAGCAAATATCCTTATGATAAAAGAATTTTTTTTCTTCAGAGTAGATGCCTAGTAATGGGACTGCAGGATCAATTGGGAGGTTTCATTTGAGCTCTTTGAGGTTTCTCCATACTTCCTTCCAAGAAGGTTGTATTAGTTTGCAGTCCCTCCAGTACTTCTCTCCACATCTACAGCAGCATCTGCACTTTTGAGACTTTGTACTGTGGGCCATTCTCACTGGGGTTAGGTGATGGCTCAGGGTAGTTTTGATTTGCATTTCTCTGATGATTAGGGATGATGAGCATTTTTTCATGTTTGTTAGCCACTCCTCTGTCTTCTTTAGAGAAGGTTCTATTCATGTCTCTTGCCCAGTGGCATATGAGATTGTTGGGTCCTTTTTTTTTTTTTGAGACAGAGCCTCAAGTTATCGCCCTGGGTAGAGTGCTGTGGTGTCACAGCTCACAGCAACCTCCAACTCCTAGACTCAAGCGATTCTCCTGCCTCCGCCTCCCAAGTAGCTGGGACTACAGCTGGCTATTTTTGGGGGGGTTGCAGCCGTCATTGTTGTTTGGCAGGCCCAGGCTGAATTCAAACCCACCAGCTCAGGTGTATGTGGCTGGCGCCTTAGCCACTTGAGCCACAGGCGCTGAGCCTGTTGTGTCCTTTTTTGTTAATTAATTTGAGTTCTCTATAGATCCAAGTTACTAAGCTTTTGTCCAATTTATAATATGCAAATATCTTTCCCCATTCTGGAGGTTGCCTGTTTGCTTTGGTTGTTGTTTCCTTGGCTGTACAGAAGCTTTTCAGTTTAATTAAGTCCCATTCATTTATTTTTGTTGTTATTGCAATTGCCATGGAAGTCTTCTTTATAAAATCTTTCCCCAGACCAATATCTTCAAGTGTTTTCCCCACACTTTCTTTAAGGATTTTTATTGTTTCATGCCTTAGATTTAAATATTTTTTCAATCTTGAACCAATTTTTGTAAGTGGTGAGAGTTTTAGGTCCCTTTGCAGTCTTTTTACATGTGGTTATCCAGTTCTCCCACTACCATTTATTGAATAGGTATATGTTCTTGTTTGGTTTTACAAAGATTGGGTAGCTGTAAGATGTTAGGTTAAGATGTTAGGTTCATCTCATGGTTTTCTATTCGGTTCCAAATGTCACTGTCTCTATTTTTGTGCCAATACCATGCTGTTTTGATCACTATGGCCTTGGAGTATAGCCAAATGTCTGATAGGCTGATACCTCCAGCTTTGTTTTTATTACTAAGAATTGTGTTGGTTATACAAGATTTTTTCTAGTTCTATACAAAATGAAGAATTTTTTTCCAAATCTTGAAAATATGATGATGGTATTTTAATGGAGATTGCATTGAATCTGTAGATTGCTTTGGAAACTATTGACATTTTAACAATGCTGATTCTTCCCAGCCATGAGCATGGTATGTTCTTCCATTTGTTATATCTTCTGCTATTTCTTTTCTTAGCAGTCCACAGTTTTCTTTGTAGAGATCCTTGACCTCTTTTGTTATGCATATGTCTAGGTATTTCATTTTTGTTGAAGCTACTGTGAAGGGAATTGTACCCTTGATTAGCTTCTCATCCTGGCTGTTATAGGCATGTACAAAGGCTACTGATTTGTGAACTTTGATTTTATGTCCTGAGACATTACTATATTTTTCTTTTTATTTCTTCTAGGAATCTTGAGGTTGAGTCTTTGGGGTTTTCTAAGTATAAGATCATATTGTTAGCGAAGAGGAAGAGTTTGACCTCCTCTGCCCCCATTTGGATGCCCTTATTTCCTTCTCTTGCCTGATGGTATTGGCTAGAACTTCCAGCACTGTTGAATAGTAGTGGTGATAGAGGACAACCTTGTCTGATTCCAGTTCTAAGTGGAAAAGCTTTCAGTTTTACTCTATTCAGTATAATATTAGTTGTGGGTTTGTCATAGATGGCTTCAATCAAATTAAGAAATATGCCACCTAAGCCTATATTCTTAAGTGTTCTAATTAGAAAAGGATGCTGAATTTTACTGAATGCTTTTTCTGCATCTCTTGAGAGGATCATGTGATCTTTGTTTTTGCTTCTGTTGATACTATGAATTACGTTTGTGGACTTGGGTATTTTAAACCAGCCTTGCATTCCTGGGATGAAACCTATTTGATCATGATGAATGATTTTTTAATGTGTAGCTGTAATCTATTGGCTAGGATTTTATTGAGAATTTTTGCATCTATATTCATTAGTGAAATTAGTCTAAAATTCTGCTTTTTAGCTAGGTCTTTTCCTAGTTTTTGTATCATGGTGATGTTTATTTCATAAAATGTGTTGGGGAAAAATCCTTCCTTCTCAATTTTTTGAAATAATTTCTGAAGTATGGGTATAAGCTCTTCTTTGAAGGTTTGATAGAATTCTCATGTGAAGCCATTTGGACCAGGGCATTTGGGGGGTGTATTTTTTACTGTTTCTTTGATGTCAGTGTTTGAAACTGGTCTGTTCAAGAGATCTAGTTCTTCTTGATTAAGTCTAAGGAGAGGGTGTGATTCCAAGTATTGATCCTTTTCCTCCATATTGCCAAATTTCTGGGCATAAAGTTTCTTATAGTACTCAGAGATCATCTCTTGTATCTCTGTAGCATCTGTTGTTATTTCCCCTTTGTCATTTCTGATTGAAGTTATTAGAGATTTTACTTTTCTATTTCTAGTTAATCTGGCCAAATATTTATCAATTTTATTTATTTTTATGAAAAGCCAAATTTTTGTTTCATTTATTTTCTTTTTTAGAGACAGATCCTCAAGCTGTCACCCTGGGTAGAGTGCCGTGGCATCACGGCTCACAGCAACCTCCGACTCCTGGACTTTAGTGATTCTCTTGCCTCAGCCTCCCAAGTAGATGGGACTACAGGTGCCCACCACAACGCCTGGCTATTTTTTGGTTGCAGCCATCATTGTTGTTTGGCAGGCCTAGGCTGGATTCAAACCCACCAGCTCTGTTGTATGTGGCTGGCACCTTAGCTGCTTGAGCTACAGGCACTGAGCCCATTCATTTTCTGAACGATTCTTTTCTTTTCAATTTCATTCATCTCTGATTTAATTTTGATTATTTCTTTTCTTCTGCTGGGTTTGGGATTAGATTGTTTTTCTTCTTCCTGTTCCATAAGATGGTTCATGGGTTTGTTGATGTGCTGTCTCTGTTTTCCGAATGTAGGCATGCAATGCTATACATTTCCTTCTTAAGACTTCTTTTGTTGTATCTCACAGGTTTGACTAATTTGTATCTCCATTGTTGTTATGTTTGAGGAATTTAATGACTCCTCTTTTATCTTGTTTTTCTTAACATTAGTTGCTTTAAATCTGCTTGTATCTGAAAATAAGATTGCAACCCCTCCTTTCTTCTGATTTCCATTTGCTTGAAATATTGTTTTCCATACCTTAAATGTGAGTCTTGATTTGTCCTTTAAGGCTAGGTGTGTCTCCTGGAGACAGCATATAGATGGCTTGTGTTTTTTAATCCAATCAGCAACCTGTGCCTCTTCATTGGTGGTGAATTCAGTCCATTGACAATTATTGAGAGAATTTATAAATGTGGTTTAGTTCTATCTTATTTTGTGAATGTCCGTTATGTAGTTTTATCCTTTGTGCCATTGTGGAAGCTAAGTTTTGACCTTTAGCTTTTTGGTGTTTACTTTGCTGGTGGTCCATTGTGGTGGTCAATGTTGAACATAGGTCTAAGTATTGCCTGTAGAGCTGTTCTTGTTGCAGTGAATTTACTCATTGCTTTTATATCCACAAGATATTTGATTTCTCCATCAATTTTAAGGCTTAGTTTAGCAGGATATAGAATTCTGGGCTGCAAATTATTTTGCTTAAGAATGTTGAAGGTGGCTGACCATGCTCTTCTGGATTGGAAGATTTTAGTTGAAAAGTCTGCTGTCATCTTAATTGCTCTGCCTCTGTAGGTCAGTTCACACTTACTCCTTACTGTTTGCAGAATTTTTTCTTTCATCTTGACTTTGAACAGGTTCACTACAATGTGTTTTTGAGAGGCTTTGTTTGAGTTGAGAGGACCTGGGGTTCCATATCCATCCAAAAGGAGTGTGTCAGGGTCTTTAGTAAAACTTGGGATGTTTTCATTTATGATAGTCTCCAGTAGGTCTTTCATTCCTTTGGGACAATCTTTTTCCCCTTCAGGAATCCCTATAATTTATATGTTTGAACTCTCATGGAGGCACATAGTTCTCTAAGTTCCTGTTCTTCTTTCTCTCTCTTCTTTTGTGCCTCTTTAACTACCTGGATTAACTCGAAAACTTTATCCTCTAGCTCTGAGGTTCTTTCTTCTCCATGGTCTAACCTAGTTTAATACTTTCTACTGCATCTTTATATTCCCTGATTGTCTCCTTTATTTCCTTAAGCTCCATCATATCCTTTCTAGATTCTACATATCTCTCATCCAACTTTTGGTTCTGTCTTTTCATTTTCTCATCCATTCCTTTTATTGTCTTTATCATTCATATTCTACTGCATCTGCAGTAGCTGCCTCATGGTCCTGTGGGGGAGTTCCTCTGTTTTGGATTTTCATGTTCCCTGAATTTTTCTGTTGGTTCCTCATCATATGTTCTTTCTTCTTGTTCACCCTTGTCCTTCTTTTTCCTTGTCACTGCCTCCTTTGCTTCAAATTACCTTGTCTCAGAGACTAGGTCTTGAACTGGCCTCAGGCTGATCAAAGCCAAAGTCTTCCTCTTGGCCAAATAAACAGAAGTCCTTGTTCTTGAAGAATATATTGCAATATGTTGCCAGGACACCAGGTGGTGCTGTGTTTTTTTAGGAGATGGAGAACACAGGAACCTCTATGGTCCCTATTCCAAACTTAGTTGTCTTTGATGATAGCCTGATTGTTTCCTCAGCATTCAGACCTTGCTGATTTGAGGGTTTTTTTATTATTATTACTTTTATTAAATCATAACTATGTACATTAATACAATTATGGGGCATCATACACTAGTTTTATATACCATTTGACATATTTTCATCACACTGGTTAACATAGCCTTCCTGGTATTTTCTTAGTTATTGTGTTAAGACATTTATATTCTACATTTAGTAACTTTCACATGTATCCTTGTAAGATGCACCATAGGTATAATCCCACTAATCACCCTCCCTCCACCCATCCTCTGATTTGAGATCTTAAAGCTCACAAGAATCCTTCACGGGCAGATCTCACAGTGCCCCCTGACTCTAGTTCCTGTGGGTTGCAGGAGTCCCCAGCCTGTCCCAAGAGTAGATTTCTGATTCTGGCAGACAAAATAAAGACAGCCTTTCTTTAGGGCCCAGCTGAGACCTTCTCATGACCTTCCCACAGTGGCAGCCCCTTGGCCCAGAAACCTCAGTATAGCTGCCTCACCAGCTACTAAACCTATGGCAAATCCACTCCATCAGACATTCAGATCTGGTTGCTGTATGCTGCTCGAGTCCACCTACTCTTCCAAGCGTTCCACTCAGTTCACAGCTGCCTCCAATAACTGAAAACTCTGGAAAGGCTTCTTCCCATCCCAGACCTGGGGGGTGGGGGGCATGCTCATCCCAGAAAGTTGCAATCACTTGCCTAATTCACCAGATTTCCACCACTCCAGATCAAATACTGTATCCAGCTCACCACCTCCTCACTGTGCTCCCTGAGCTATGACTCTGGGTAAGGTCCCCACACCAGGTATGGCTGGGTTCTCTCTTTTTCCCCAGTCATTCCAGGAGAGGTCAGCTGAACAATCCTGGCCTTCCATCTTGCTCCACCCCTCCCTACCAATTATTCTAATAATTTACATAATATTGAGAAAATACCAGCTTCCAATATTATTTTATAAATTGTGGCATTGGAGATTGGAGGACTAAAGTTACCTAAAGCACCCATCCTTTAACACTGTCACTGGGCATAAGAATTTCCTATTCTTGGTGAGAGTGGATTAAAGATGGCGGCTGAGTAACAGCTTCCCTGTAACTGGGCTTGGCGAATCTGGGGAGACAAGACTCCAGACATCTCTGGCCGGTGGGATCTGCCTATGATCATCCCTTTGAG
>CAUYPK010160536.1:0-15035 GCA_963574355.1 Loris lydekkerianus | reverse complement strand
TTTTTTTTTTTTGTTAATATCCTCTTTCTCTCTCAGCTGCAGACACAGCAACTCCTCAGAGAGGTCTTTCCTGATTTCCCTATTTCAACTTGCTACTTACAACCCATCCCCACTCCTAGCCCCTCCTCCCTGCTTCATCTTTCTCCGCAGCACCTCACTTCTGATCTGTCCTGTGCTTTACTTCTTTGTGTGTTGTTTGTAGTTTCTTGACTCACATGGGCCCTAAGAGGGCAGAGATCTTTGTCTGTTTTGTTCACCCACATAGCTCAAACGCCTGTCACAATGCCTGGCACCAGGTGCTTTATAAACGTTTGTTGAATGCATGAATGATGGCTGGAAGATAATTTAGGGGGACGAGAAGAGTTTAAAGAAAAAAGTGAAGGCAATTAATATTAAAGTTGCTCAAGATTCTAACCACAAAAAAGGCAACTTGGGAAAGGCATAGGTTGTGGGTGTAGATTCTAGATGTCCATCTTTTCTCCAAAGTCTCTGGCCTGAGCCACCCTCAACAGCTTGGCAGAAGCACCTTTGGGTCTGCAGGGGAGGAGAAGAGAGGAAGAGGGCACAGGGGCCAGGTAGGAGGAGACTTGGGAGGGGCCTGTGTTCTGCTAATGAAGGGCTGGCAAGCCAGTATTTCAGAACACTGTAATTAGTGAGGACTGCCCCTTGGATAGATGGATAGATGGATCTCTGAGCCGCTGCTGAGGGACATGGGGGCAAGAGGGTGAATTGGGACCAGGGTTCAGCCCCCCATCAGGAATGAGAATCGCTGGCTCCTTAGGAGGGAGCTGCTTTCTGAGGGAGGGAGGGGGGAGTGTGCTATGTAGACTGGGTTCTGGGTTGACATGCAAAATACACTAAGTGAATAGTGATCTTCTCTGCCCTGCCAGAGTAGGTACTTGTTTTTCTCAGTCATCACTCTATGTTTCTTCTAGAGAACTTACCACAATCTGTAATTATCTTACCTGTTTTCTTGTTTTTCTGCTTCCCCTTCTAGACTGTAAGTGCCAGGCCAGCAGAGGTCTAGTTTCTCTTGCTCCTTGATCTAGCTCAAGAGTCTAACACACTGCCTGGCATATATAGAAGGTACTCAAGAAATGCTTATTTAAGGAATGAACCCAGATAGAGGGAAACGCTCTGATGACAAAGCCTCTGACAGGGGGGCTGGTGGCGTGGGCACTCTGCTCCGTCCTGGCTTGTGCCTCTTGTTCCATGCTATGTCACAGGCACCTAGCTCCAAAGGCACTAGGATCCTGTGTCCCAGGCACAGACCTTGGGCAATAACTCTTGTCTGGGGTTCAAGCTAGGAGTGGTAGCTGTGGGGAGGGGATACCCAGAATTCTTCAGCTTAGATAGTCGTGAGAGCGAGAGGGATGGAGGAGAGATGGAGTCACCCACATGGACCCAGGGGGACCAGGGTGGGGTGTGCCCGTGAAGGGTGGGGGTGGGGAGGTGTAGCACAATTGAAGGGCCTGACTGTGAATCCTAACCGTGTGGTGGGGCGGGGAGGGGGGGGGGAAAGCGGCTACAGTCCAAAGAAGACCTTTTTTTTTTTTTTTTCTAGTTCTAAATGAGTAATTGACCTTGGGTCTTCTGCTGAAGCACCTTATCTCAAAACTGTAACATAGCAACCACAGTTTTTCTTTTTTTTTTTTTACAACCAGAAAAAATAGTTTTTAACAAACTCTGTAGTAACTCTTCAATTGCTGGAAAGAGAGGGTTTTGACTGCAACACTACAATGTTAACTAACACCCACCCAGAGATGTTAAGGGCAGTGGGACACACAGGGGATATAAGAGAGAGAGAAGGTAAAAAGGCGAGTTAGCAGGGTGAGGGGTGGGGGCAGAGTCCGTCTTTCACCAGGGGCTGAGAGATTCTCAGCGGCCGCCCCCTGGGTGAAAGTTGGCCCTGGTGCCCCAGCCACAACCAGGGAAAGCCCGCCCTCCCGAGTCTCACAGCCTCCGGGTGGGGCCAGTCCCGGATAGAGCCAGCCAATTCTGAACCTCCTAAGTTACCTCAGTCCCTGCACCGAACAACCCCCCATTTTGGTCCCGGTTTCCCCCAGGAAAGTGCCTCCCCCCCCCCGCATTTTGTTGCAACCTAAAATGCATCACGCCGAAGAGTATAAAACCTACCATCATTTCTACCTCGGGTCGTCCCCTCTGAGCAGAGTTCTGCCCGAGGTATGGCCCGAGCGAGCATGCGTGAATAAAGTCACTCCTTTGTTTTTTGCATGTGTGTCTGGTGATCTCTCAGTGGTGGAATTTGGTCTTAATACAATAATCAGAGAAGAGAAGATGAGGTCTGAATTAGGAAAACAGCAGGAGGGTGAAGAGGAGACAGAACAGAATGATGAATATTTTAAGAGGTAAATTCAAGCAGGGCTTAGAGATTGGGTATTGAGAAGAAGGGAATGAGAGCACCAAGAGTGACACCAAGGCTTGAAAAGAATCAGTGGGACAGCCATTCTTTTTGGCTTACAGTTTCTAGTCCAAAGGCACAGAAATAGCCTCTGGGCTCCTCTGATGCTCCACAATCTATTCAGGAACTATGGTGACCATCGGAAATACTCTGTTCTGTGCTGTGCTCAGAGGGCTACCTTCCCTAAGTGGAATGGGCGCAGGTCTACTTTTTTTTTTTTTTTTAGTGAGTGTCTCACTTTGTCACTCTTGATAGAGCCCTGTGCAGTCACAGCTCACAGCAACCTTCAGTTCCTGGGCTTAGGCAATTCTCTTGCCTCAGCTTCCAGAGTAGTTGGAAGCTACAGGTGCCCGCCACAACACCTGGCTTTTTGTTGCAGTTTGGCCAGGGCTGGGTTTGAACCCACCACCCTCGGTGTCACAAGCGCCACTTTTTTTTTGTTTGTTTGTTTTTTGACACAAAGTCTCAAGCTGTCGCCCTGGGTAGACTGCTGTGGCATCATAGCTCACAGCAACCTCAAACTCTTGGGCTTAAGCGATTCTTTTGCCTCAGTTTCCCAAGTAGCTGGGACTACAAGGCGCCCGCCACAGAACTCGGCTATTTTTTGTTGTTGTTGCAGTTGTCATTGTTGTTTAGCTGGCGTGGGCGGGTTCGAACCGTCCAGTCTGGGTGTCTGTAGCCGGCGCCCTAACCACTGGGCAACAGGCGCCGCCTGCAGGTCTGCTCTTGAGACAGACTCTCTGATCGCTACAGTACAGGGAATAAAGAATGCTGTGGGCCCGCGGGATAAAGTCGGAGGAATTGTCACAGGGAGACATTTACGCGGGGTCTCTCCAGAAGAACAGGTGTTTGCCGGGATGGCGAGAGATGGGCAAAGCAAATTAGGGCTGGAAGTAAAGAACGAGGAAACGCAACACGCGTATAATGGAAAATGAGCGGGCGAGCACTGGGGTGTGAGTCGGAGGATTAGAGTATGGTGCGCCAGGCTGGGCAGCAGGCAGCCAGCCAGTACTGGAGGTTGGATTTATCTCACAGTCAACCGGGAAAGACACAATATTACCCTAACTCACGGGTCACTCCGGACCATACTGACAGCGTTGGCGGGGCACCGGGGAAGGCAGCCGGAAACCCTGGCGGTAGGAGCGGGAGAGTGGGCGCTTCTCGCTGGGGACCCGCGAGCCCCTGTGCCGAGTCCCCAGAAACTGTGGCTTTGGGCAGAACCATCCTCCGGTGATGGAGGGGGAGGAGAATTCTTTCACTCCGACCCCGGGGCGGAACCAGGTGAAACCTACACTCGCTCTTCTCCTCGCTCTTGTTTTCTATTTGTCCTCTGTCCCACCACTATTCCCCTTCCTCGTGCCCCCGAGTCCGGGCCTCCCTCATGCTCCTTGGCCACCCCCGTGCTCACGCGTAGTGCGGCCCGGCGGGCTGCAGCTCTGCGCAGGTTATAAAAGTCCTGCTGCGGCAGCGGACTGCAGACTCGAGATGCGCCCAAAGGAGCCCGGGCAGAGCTGTCCTGGGGACTGGCCAATGCCCGGACTCAGACCCGGGGACCCCGCAGCAGTCGCCTCTGCACCCCGGCCCGCGGCCAGTCCGGCTCCAGAGCCCTCGGCCGAGTCTGGACCTGCTCCCGCGCAGGCACCGGGGGTTGGACAGGGAGCGGGGTCCGGATGTCGATTCGTCTCGGAAGCCCCCACCGGAGCTCGCCCGGCCTCTGAGGCTGGAGCCAAGGGGAATGCCCAGCCCGGGCCCGACACGTCGGACGCACCATGGACTCGTTTCGTATTCCAAGGACCCTTTGGTCTCCGGGGCACTGGCTTGGGGACTGGAAAGGCAGCGGACATCTGGAAGACGCCGGCCGCCTATATTGGCCGGCGGCCCGGGGTGTCCGGCCCTGAGCGCGCCGCCTTTATCCGGGAGCTAGAGGAAGGTAAACCGGGTCCCGGGAGTTCTGGGGCGGGTGGGACTAGAGCAGCTCCAGGGCGGAGGGGTTCCCGTTGGATCCAGGCGCCGCGGCCGCTCTGGCACCCAGTGCCACCCCTCCACCACCCCCGCGATGTCACTGCGGTGCCTGTCTGATCGCCCCTTCCCCATCCTCCTACTCCCTTCTGTAGTTCTCTGGTTTCTGTCCGTGCGTCAGGTCTCGGGCCCGGACACTCCCCTGTCTCTCTGCGCGCTCGCACGCCTCCTCCCCCGCCTACCGCAGTGCCAGGAGAGGGGCGGGGGGCTGCGGGAGGGCGCTGCGGGCCGCGCTCTGAGCCTGCGCTTGCGGACTGGATTAGCCAGCCACAGAGAGGTGGGTGGGCGGACAGGGAGGTTTTCCCTCCCCTTGGCTGCCGGTGTCAAGGTCCGGCTCCCTTCGTCTCCCCTTCCCTTCCATCCTCTTCTGGGTCGGAGGAGGTCTCTGGATTGGGTCTAGAGGCTCTGGTACCTCCTAGTCAGTCAGGTGCTGGAGAAGTCTTTCCCTGCTCTCCTCTCCATACGCAACAGGTGCGGGGTGGGTGACTGGCCCGTTTTTATGAGCCACGAGGCTCCACAGAGCTGGCTTAGCTGCGCTCTGGGTGAGGCGTGATGGGTCAGACTGCGGTTGCACTCTTAGCTGACTTTGTGCTCCTAGGTGCCAGCGCGTCCTGAGAGCCCAGTTCCTGAGTTCAGAGGACAGTGATCCCCTTACTTTACTCAGGCCCCTTCCAAAAACTAAAAACAAAAAGAGCTCAGTCCAGTCCAGTTAGCCCTGGCAGCAGTGGAGTGAGTGCTGAGTGTTGGGGGTACAAGGATGCTGGAGGCAGGGAGTGAGCCCAGGCTTCTCTCCTGATGAAACTTCTTGAGGGACAACTGGGGACAGGGCAGGAAACAGTGGGTTGCCAGGTAGAGTGGCCCCCTTTTTCCTGACCTGATTGGCTATTTTCTCCCCCATCTGCCACCTCCTGCAGCACTGTGCCCTAACCTACCTCGGACAATCAAGAAGATCACCCCAGAAGATATCAAAGTGATGTTGTATTTGCTGGAGGAGGTGGGTGCTGCCTCCCCGACCCAGTCCAGGCAGGGGAGACTCAGCCAGGCCCCCATTTTAGTTCTGTGGAGTAGGGTAGGTGTCTTGTTGATTTCCTGGCCGGCTACCTCCCTAGGGGCCAAGGTAGGGCTCCCTCTTATGGAAGGCAGGTAGATGGGGGGATATTCAGGCTGGAAGAGCTCTCAGAGCCCATCTGATTTGATCTGCTCTTTTTCCATAAAGGGAAACTGAGTTAGTTTCCACAGTGGGTTCATGACAGACTGGTCTAGTACCCGGGACAAGTAGGGATGGGGAGGGTTTCTCCTAGGGCCCTAGGCTCCCTCTGACCCCTGTGTACCCTCTGGCTTCTCCCACCTAACTGGGAGGTCTCAGAAACTGGGAAAGCATTACCCATGGGTGGTGGTTCCTCTGCAGAGAGAGCGGGACCTGAATACAGCAGCTCGCATCAGCCAGTCCTTGGTGAAACAGAACAGCATTTTGATGGAGCAGAACAGCAAGCTGGAAGCCATGCTGGGCTCAGCCAGGGAGGAGGTAACCAGGAGTGGAGGGGGTGATCTGTGTCCTCCTCCTGCCCACTGCTCACTCATGCTCTGCCCTCTTCTGGCCAGATTTTACATCTTAGACACCAGGTGAATCTGAGAGATGACCTCCTTCAGCTCTACTCAGACTCTGATGATGAAGAGGAGGAGGAGGAGGAAGAGGAGGAGGAGGAGGACGGGGAACAGGAGGAAGAACAGCAGCACAGTCAGGCCTATGATGTCCCTAAGATGTGAGTGTCCTGCCTTTGCACCTCAATGGCCTCTTCTTTGAAGTAGATCCTTAACACCCCCCTTTGTCGGGAGGGACACCGGCAGTGGGCCTGCTGGAGAGTTGCTGGGAGTAACTGACATCACCATCGTCAGCCCCAGGGAGACACCCACTGCCTGCACCCTGACTCCATTACTCGCTCCCCCAGGGCTTCTCAGGAAGAGCCACTGCACTATTGCCCGCAGCTGGAGGCCCTGCAGAAGAGACTGAGAGTGCTGGAGGAGGAAAACGACCAGCTGAGAGAGGAGGTGAGGATGGGGGAGGAGGGTGCACCTGACAGCAGGGGGTGTTGACTGCCCTGCCCCTTCCTCTCTCCCTCCTTCCAGGCCTCTCAACTGACACCCTGGAGGATGAGGAGCAGATGCTTATTCTGGAATGTGTGGAGCAATTTTGTACGTAATGTTGTAACTTGGGGTAAAGGGCTGCCCCAAGGAGTGTCAGGAAGAACTCAGGATTTGGAGTCTTGAGGTCTGAGTTCAAGTTTTAGTTCTGGTTCTTCCCAGCTGTGTGAGCTTGGATGAGTTTCTTGACCTCACTGAACCTTCATCTTTAGGACAGGGATAGGTCAGCCCCACTAACCTCTACAGGGTTTATAAGAATCACAAGAGGCAAGAGCTGAGAAAGTGCTTTGTACAAACTGTAGAGATCTATACTGAAGCCATGGGTCTCCTCTAAGCCTGTCTCTTATTATTTGGGGCAGACAGAAGGGAGCCAGAAGCTGCCAGAGACCAGGCACCAGGACAGAGGCAGTTTAGAGTCATGTACTGGGCAGTGGCTGTGGCTGGTACCGTTCCAGGCACTGTGTACTTATGAAGATGAGTGAAGCATAGCGATGGTCCCTGAGGAGTTCAAGTCTAGCTGGTGAGATGCAGACTTAGGCTGTTCCCCGCTCCCCTCCCTGACTTTCTGTCCCCTTGGGTCCTACAGCTCCCTGAATGGCCCCACTGGTCTCTAGGCCACTGGATTAGGAACCAGTCCCCAAGTTCTATTGCTTCTGCTTCCTAGGAATGGCTTAAATCTCTTTCCTCCCCACTCTGGCTGCCTTTGGTCTAGGACACCTCTTAACTGGTCTCTCTGCCTCTACTCCTGCCCTTCTAGGCCCTTCTGCACACAACCCAAGTGAGCTTTTTTTTTTTTTTTTTTTTTGAGATAGAGTCTCACTCAGTCACCCTGGTGTCATAGCACCAGAGGTTGTCTGGTGTCAACCTCAAACTTTTGGGTTCAAGTGATCCTCTTGGCTTAGCCTCCCAAGTAGGGAGTCCCTAGGACTATAGGCACCCACCACAATGCCCAGCTAGTTTTTCTATTTTTAGTAGAAACACAGTCTTGCTCTTGTTCAGACTTGTTTCAAACTCTCGAGCTCAAGCAATCCATTTGCCTCATCCTCTGAAAGTGCTAGGATTACAGGCATGAGCCACCATTCTCAACCCAAATCAGTTTCTAAAACCAAACGTGGGGCTTGGAGTGGTGGCTTACGCCTGTAATCCTAGCATTCTATGGAAGCTGAGGCAGGAGTATCCCTTGACCTGGGCATTGTGGTAGAAGCTGTAGTTCCAGATACTTGGGAGGCTGAGGCATGAAGATTGCCTGAGCGCAGGAGTTAAGGTTGCTGTGAGCTAGGCTGACACCATGGCACTCTAGCTTGGGTAACAGAGTGAGACTCTGTCTCACAAAAGAAAACAAATAAAACACTCCCAAGCCTCAAATCTGATGAGTGTCATGTATGCACCTGTAGTCCCAGCTGTTTGGGAAGCTGAGGCAGGAGGATCCTTTGAGCTCAGGAGTTTTGGACTATAGTGTGCTATGCCAATCAAGTAGTTACGCTAAGGTTGTCATCAATATGGTGGCCTCCCAGGAATCAGGGGATCACCAGTTTGGCTAAGAAGGGGTGATCTGCCCCAGGTAGGAATTGGAGCAGGTCAGAACACCCCTGCTGATCAGTAGTGGGATCGAACCTGTGAATAGCCACTGCTCTCCAGCCTGGGCGACATAGTGATAGTCCATCTTAAAAAAAATAAAATAAAGGCTCAGCACCTGTGGCTCGAAGGGATAAGGTTCCAGCCACATATACCTGAGCTGGCAGGTTTGAATCTAGCCCAGGCCTGCCAAACAATGACAGCTGCAACCAAAAAATAGCTGGGTGTTGTGGTGGACGCCTGTAGTCCCAGCAACTTGGGAGGCGGAGGCAGGAGAATCGCTTGAGCCCAGAAGTTGGAGGTTGCTGTGAACTGTGATGCCATGGCACTCTACCCAGGGCGACAGCTTGAGGCTCTGTCTCAAAAAAATAAAAAAATAAAAAAAAATAAAAGATATATATATATATATGTGTATATATATATAATCTGACCATGTCACTTGTCTGCCTACGCCCCCCCCAACCTCCCGCAAAGCTTCCTGTTGGTCAAAGGATAAACCCTAAACCCTTCCCAGGCTTTTGTTATCTGGGCCCTGCCCACCACTCCAGGCACTGCCCTGGGGTTTGAGGTGCCTCTGGGTACTGTCACACTCAGCTTGGGCCTGTGTTTTCCCTGGTCTGCCTGACCAAGCCTAGCTTACCTAGTGTTCTTTTCTTTTCTATTATTATTATTATTTTTTTTTTGAGACAGTCTCACTATGTTGCCCTCAGTAGAGTGCAGTGGCATCACAGTTCACAGCAACCTCAAACTCTTCGGCTTAAGCGATTCTCTTGCCTCAGCCTCCCTAGTAGCTGGGACTACAGGCGTCTGCCATGATGCCTGGCTATTTTTTTTTTTTTTTTTTTGAGACAGAGTCTCATTATGTGGCCCTTGGTGGAGTGCTGTGGCGTCATAGCTCACAGCAACTTCTAAGTCTTGGGCTTAAGCAATTATTTTGCTTCAGCCTCTCAAGTAACCGGGACTATAGGCACCTGCCACAATGCCCAGCTATTTTTTTTGTTGTTGTTGCAGTTGTCACTGTTGTTTAGTAGGTCTGGGCTGGGTTCAAAGTCGCCAGCCCTGGTGTATGTGGCTTGTGCCCTAACCACTGAGCAACAAGCACTGAGCCTTGCCTAGTGTTTTTAGGTTAGTGTGTGGCTTCTTCCAGAATTCCTTCCTAGACCTTGCAAGGCTGGCTTAGATGCTGCAGCTGTGGCCCTTGCCCCATATGACCTTGACATTGGCATTATAGTACATATTATTCACTATTGTGATATGTCTCCCCACTAGCCTGGAGCACTGTGGGTGGGACCAGGTCTTGCTGACCTGGGCCCCAGTGCTCTGCTCAGTGTAGTCAATAAACATGTCTTGAAAAGATTCCCTGAGTGGGGAAGGCTAAGTCCTGTGGAGCCTGGCAGTTCACAACAGTGGGGCAGATAGAGGCATCTGGGGAGGGCCTGCCTTGACCTCCCCCTTCCCTGCCCCCAGCGGAGGCCAGCCAGCAGATGGCCGAGCTGTCAGAGGTGTTAGTACTCAGGCTGGAAAACTATGAGCGGCAGCAGAAGGAGGTCACCCAGCTTCAGGCCCAGGTTGTGAAGCTACAGCAGCGCTGCCAGTCGGTGAGGCAGGGTGTGGGTGGGAACTTCCTGTTGTGGCCCCACAGGACTCAAGCCTCCTTATTGTGCCCCCACTTCATGGCTCCACCAGGCCCAAGGCCCCTGTCTGTTGGGGAGAAGTTGGGGGAGACCTTAGAGAGCCCCCGTCCTGCCCCCTTCTAAGGAGGGACCAAAGCCTCCCAGAGTCTTCTAAGACCCTGGCTGTGTGACTGCTTGCCCTATTTGCCCTCATTCCATGTGACTTCTTACTTTAAGGTCTACCAAAAACTTGCTGGTGTGCTTGAGGAGACTTGTGGGAAGTAAGAGGATGCCTGAATGGGGCCGCCTCACAGGGAGGTTCTCTGGTTTTGTGTCCTTCCAGTATGGGGCTGAAACTGAAAAGTTGCAGCAGCAGCTGGCTTCAGAGAAAGAAATTCAGATGCAGCTCCAAGAAGAGGTGAGGCTCCAAGAAGAAGCAAGGCTACCCCTGGGCTCCTGCCCTGGCCATGTGAGCCCTCGGCCCAGACTGGGGAGCTCATGGCCTTGGCAGCTTGCAGGCAGGCACTGGGTCTCATACCTTTCTTCCCCCTCCATGTCTGGCAAGGCCCAAGGGCTGGTGGTTCAGTTGAGATCTGAGTGGAGTGGAGCCCAGGCTCCCTGCATGACACTCTTTGGTTCTAGAGCTGGAGCCTCTTACCCCTTAGCCCAGAGAGGAGAGCTGGGCTGGGTGGGCCTGGGTCCCAACAGAGCCTGTGGGTGGGTTCCCTGCTGCAGGAGCTGCGGGAGAAGTACCCTGATGGTAGGGGCATGCTGGTTGAGACCCGGGAGGAGGTGAAGATCCTCTGCCAGCAATCCCCAGTGTCCACTGGGTCCATCACCCACTAGGCATACAGCATGCCCCTTGTGAGAACCCTCCCCTGGCTGGCCACCTTCTAACCCCTATGTGCCCATATCTCAGCCCGGCTGGCTGATTGGTATCCTTAGTCCCCTGCTGTGTCTGGCACTGCGTGTGGGGGTTCAGTGGGGTCATTGGTAATGTCCCCCATCTCCACTATAGCACGTACTTACTGGTTTCCAGGAGACTCTTGCTGAGGAGCTCAGAACATCTCTGCGAAGGGTTATCTCAGATCCTGTGTATTTCATGCCGAGGTGTGTTGCTGGGTCCCTCCCTGAACCGCTCACCCTCACCTGCTGGGTAGAGATGGGGAGGGACTTTGCCTCACACCCTGACCTCCCTTGCTTCTGTGGGCCCCCTCCTCTACGTCCCTGCACTCACCTTGGTGGCTTCCCTGGCCCGTTCCATCTGCTGCTCCTCTCTGTTTACATGACCTTGGGTCCATCATTTCTTCCTGAGCTCCTTTTGCATGACTGGGCCCTGGGGACTCTGCAGTTTCAGGACACTGTCTCAGGACACTGAAGGTCCTTTTCTCTGCTGAAGGAATTATGGAAGGCCTAGAGGGGAGACATCAGACCTGAGGTAAGCTGGCAGGGGCACCCCCATCATCTGTCCTCACCTTTCAATAGCCACACAGCCACCTGCTGCTGGATCTGCCACCCTGCAACCCGTTCTTTGGGCTGGCTGGGCTGAGAGTTGTTCTGGGAAGGTGTGGTCCCCTTTTCTTTCAGATCTTGCTCTGTAGGTGGCTGTCTGATCTCAGGCTGCTCTGAGTTGGGACCAAAGCTTTTCCTTCACCTGACCAGGGCAGAGAAGCAAATGGGCATTGGCCTAGGGGCTGGGAACATGTGGGACCAGCTCCCAGCGTGGTCTCTTTATTGGCTGTGTGTGCTTGGGAAATTCACTTGACCTATCTGAGCCTGACTAGAAGAATGGATTTGTTTCTTTTTCTTTCTTTCTTTCTTTTTTTTTTTTTTGAGACAGTTTCATTTTGTCGCCCTCGGTAGAGTGCTGTGGCATCACAGTTCACAGTAACCTCCAGCTCTTGGGCTTAGGTGATTCTCTTGCCTTAGCCTCATGAGTAGCTGGGACTACAGGCATCCGCCACACCGCTCAGCTGTTTTTTTGTTATTATTATTTTTTTTTGTAGAGACAGAGTCTCACTTTATCACCCTTGGTAGAGTGCTGTGATGTCACACAGCTCACAGCAACCTCCAACTCCTGGGCTTAGGCAACTCTCCTGCCTCAGCCTCCCGAGTAGCTGGGACTACAGGTGCCCGCCACAACACCTGGCTATTTTATTGTTGCAGTTTGGCCGGGGCTGGGTTTGAAACCCCCACCCTGAGTACTTGGGGCCGGTGCTCCACTCCCTGAGCCACAGGCGCCGCCCCTAGCTGTTTCTTTGTTTTAGTTTGGCCAGGGCCGGGTTCAAACCCACTACCCTTGGTATTTGGGGCTAGTACCCTACTCACTGAGCCAGAGGCACCACCCACAAATGGATTTGTTTCTATGGCAACTAGATGTGGGTGGGCTGTGAAGGTTAAACAATGAAGGAGAGGCAGAGGGGGCATCTTTCCTGCTGGTCTCTTCCATGCAGCAGGGTGGGGGACAGAGGGGAGGGTGGGGCCTACGTAGTATTGGTGATCATTTTTCCTCCCTCCCACCAGGGGCATGGGCTGGTACCCAGCACCCCTCTCCCTGGCTGGGACAGACTGGGAGGAGCTGTCAGGGCCTAGGTGCAGACATGGGGAAGGGCAGGCCTGGTGTTTGGACTTTCCTCCTTAGCCCCATGGGCAGAGAATGGCTGGGCTCTCTGGCTGGGGTTGGCTTAGAGAAGGAAGGAAAGGCTTTGCTGTCTCCTTGCCCAGATACTTACATCACTATAGTGAGGAACGAGAGCAGGAACAGGGGTTCGAGGCCGAGGAGGGGTTGATGCCAGGGGAAGATTTCGTGCCTGTGGAGGAGCTGCGGGCCACAGAGGAGGTGGAAGCTGAGGAAGGGCTGATGGACGAAGGAGAGCTGGTGTCCGAGGAGACCGAGGCCTGGGAGGAGGTGGAGCCAGAGCTGGATGAGGCCACGCGGATGAACGTGGTGACATCAGCCCTGGAGGCCAGTGGCTTGGGCCCTTCATACCTGGACATAAAGTATGTGCTCCAGCAACTGACCAATTGGCAGGATGCCCATCACAGGCAGCAGCTGAGACAGAAGGTGGTCCAGAAAGGTGAGTGCTCCCATAGGGGCCTCACTCCGGCCAGCCAGACAAGCTATAGGTTGTCAAGCCGATGAAAGGTGTATGAAAGGTGAGGGTAGGTGAGCTCCCATGGCTTACTTGCCCCAGTCTCGCCATCTCCAGTGTGCTGATTTGCATGGACTTTGCATATCATTTGCATGGGCACCTCAGGTCCTCTTTGGTGGTAACTGTGGCCCCAGTGCTCAGTTTTGTGGAATTTGCTTAGGAGTCCAGATCTCTACCCACTTTTCTCCTTGGGGCTGGGCTGGGGGTCAGGGCCAGGTCTGTACCCCTCCCACTGTACCTCAGCTTCCTGTCTCTGCCACCCACTTCTCCTGTCCTCTACCCCCAATTCCCTTGTCCCCAAAGCTTCCCAACCCTGCAGCAGTGCAGCAGCAGGCCAAAACAAACATGGGGAGTGGGACCCTGGAGCAGTGGCTGGGTTGCTGACCCAGGCCCTGATAGCTGACTTTCGGAGGCTGGAGGAGGACAAGACTGGCCAACCTCCCTGGGCCTGGAAGAAAGAGGGTCCTTATGGGGCCATGTAGGCCACTGAGACAAAGACCTCTGCCAGTAAGGCCCACAGTTGGACCAGTCCCCTAAACGAGTCTGAGGGTGGGCCAGGGTCTTCTACAGGTTGGGGGTGGATCGGGGCTCCACTCCTCAGCTGGAAACCCCAGAATTTAGGGTGTGTCTCCTGCTGGAGTGCAGGTCATGTGAGCCATGCCTTTAAGGAGCTCCCAGTGACACAGAAATGATCTAGTGACACCCATGTTGGAGCCTTTGCATGTCCATTAGCTCCTTTAATCCTCATGCCCCATTGGTGGGTTTCATCATCCCCATCTCTTAGTTGAAGGAGCAGGCTCAGAGAGCAGAGTGACTTGTGCAAAGTCACACAACAACAAAGAGTAGGTCTGAGTCTGTTCTCTCCATTACTGTGTTCTAGCACAATCCCTGCCCCATCCATTCTTTCTGATGTCCTGGCACTCCACTTGGCCTGTTGGGTTAGCCCTGAACTTATAACTTGTTGGCAGCCTCCATTATATCTGTTCTGTCCCCATTTTGATGGCCCTTTGGTCACCAGTGGGTGGAACAGCACTGGCCTTACAGGGCCACTGGGTAAGCAGGGCTGTGCAGGTTATATACTGAACTGCGAGCCCTATGGCAGTGGGTGACCTGCGTAACTGTCAACAGTGGCTTTCTGTCCCCTTCTGATATGGCTGACCAGACCCCTATCCACTGCCTAGGCCAGGCCAGGCCCCTGGTCGTCAGGCTCCCTGTTCGTGTCTGTCCCCTTCTCTTCCAGGCTTTGCTGTTTCCCAGCAGCCTACAGAAGCCCCACAGACAGCTTGAGGTCCCTCCTTCCGCTGCCTGGTCAAGTCCCACCCACCCCAAACCCTCCTTCCTTCCTCTGAAATGGGATCCCATGTCTGTCACCAGCCTACTCTCTGTTCTGATGAACCTGGGCTGCAGCTTGAGGGCTCAAGCTTTGACCCTCTTCTGGGTTAGGCTGAAGGAGACCCAGCCCTCATTCTGCAGCTGATGAGGAAGCTGCAGCTGCTGGGCCTGGATCACATGGTGGCCCGGGGGCGGGAGAAGCCCAGGGGGAGACCCACTGGCTACCAGTCCCAGCTCCGAGCTGAGGCTGGGGGGTTCTGGTCCCAGGTCCCAGGTGTAGGACGATGTGAACACCCTCTTAACAATATGCTCCTCACCCTTTGACCCCACAATAAAGGTGGCTCACAAGTCCTTGCTGACTTGTGGGATCTGGCCCTTTTCCCCTGATCTTTGTCCTTCTCAGTCCCTGATTACTATGTGTAGCCACAGTGTCTCTCTGTGTGGGTGGGGGAGGGGTCCCTCTGCCCAGTGGGTTGTCTTGCCTCCTTTCCTGCCACTGGTGGCCTGAGAGTGTCCAGGCTCCCTGCCTGAGACTCAGCCTCCCCTACTGTCCTCCCTCACACCCCTCATTTCCTTGGTCTATCAGGGGTGGCGAACACGCGGCTGGAGCTGCATGCGGCTCCCGGCCAAAATGAATTTCGGCTCTTTGCCTCTTATCATTATTTTGTATACTGTGGCTCTTTGCCAAGTTTGGATTTTGTTATGCTACTTCTGAGGAGGGACCTCTGAGGAGCGATCTCCGAGCGGGACCTCTGAGGAGCGATCTCCGAGCGCGTAGTC
>CAUYPK010160534.1:0-13964 GCA_963574355.1 Loris lydekkerianus | reverse complement strand
CTATAACCCAACTATACCACAAGACTAGGAGGAAAGGACCAAGGAAGGGGAAGGGAGGGGGGAGGTTTGGGTGGAGGGAGGGTGATGGGTTGGGCCACATCTATGGTGCATATTTTTATCTATAATAAAAAATAAATAAATTAAAAAAAAAAAAGAATTCAGTGATAGCCTAGCGTTGTAAGAGTGAATACGTTTCTAGAATTTTAAACCATTCTACATATTTAAAGAATAAAGGAGAACAATCCTATGACTACGTCAACACACACAGAAAAACCATTTGTCAAAATCCCGCTTATTGGGGCAGCATTCTCAGTCTGAGGAAGAGCATGTATAAACCCTGATGAGCAGCAGCCTGGCTGGTGAGATACTGGAAGCTTCTCCATTACCAGGAACAAGAGAAAGGGTCCACTGCCAGCCTTGTCACTGAACGTCACAGTGAAGGTTCTCACGGTGGAATGGAAAAAAAGCAGAAAAGTCAAAAAGGAAGCAGCACATGGTCTTTACTCAGACACGGGATATGTGAATTTCACCAGGACCAAAGAATATAAGATCAGCACATGAAAATCAGCTGTTACATACCAGCAGCAGTCTTTTAAGAAGTTTTAAATGAATTTAGAATACCACCAAGGAACTAAGGACTTAGAAATTACTTTTCAGGAGAGATGCCAGGTCTCTACTGGAAATGACGAAACCCTCCCCAGGAAAATGAAGGAAGGCGCCCAAGTGCAGAGGCGAGTCACAGAAGTGCCCTAAAGGCAAAGGTGCCGCCTCCCAGAACTGATAAACAGATCGGGGACTCCCAACCAAAACCCCAGAAAGAACGGCTTCAAACATGGACACCTAACTTCTAAAATATGCACAACAGAGACCTAGAAGCCAAAATGATATTTAAAAATATCAAAGTTGGAGGACTCATGGGCTCTTATTACCTGGTTTCACGACTTACCAAAAAGCAACTAGTCCATATGAGACCAGCATAGGACTCAGATCGGGAAAAACGGCATCCAGAAATACTCACGCAGCTCCTGTGTGGACTGTGACAAAGGTGCGAAAGTGATTCAATGAAGAAAGGGAAGTTGGGGAGTTTAAAAAAAAAAAATCGATAAATGCTAAAAACCACCAAATAATGGTATGGAAAAATTCTACTTCACAATAAGTTAATACCAAATAAAATCACACATCTAAATATAAAGAACTAAAATTATAAAGCTATTAAAAGAAGTATGAAAACATTTGTGAACTGATAGTAGATAAATATTTCTCAAAGACAAAAATTGCCACATAGAAGAAAAAAATAAATTGGACTTCCTCAAAATTAAAAACTTCCAAAAGACACCATGAGAAAAACAAGAGCACAAGTTGGAGGACTGAGGAAACAATCAGTACACGTCTGACAAAGAACTTGTACCCAGAACGACAAATTAAGAACCAAGGGGAAAAAAAAACACTGAATTTAAAATGACCAAGACTGGAACAGACACCTCACAAGGACCACAGTCTAGTCAACAAGGCCTCAGGAAAGTGCAAACTAAAACCACGGTGGGAGGACCCAGCACGCCCACCGGGACGGCTAACATGCTTAGAACTGATCGCAAAAGAATTGGTGGAGCGCTTAACTCTCAAACACTCCTGAGGAAAATGTAAAATAAACTGTGTATAAAACCAGTGTATGGTGCCCGCATTAATGTACACACCTGTGATTTAATAATAATAATGATAAAAAAAAAGAAAATGTAAAATAATACGACTTCGGGAAACATTTTAGCAATTTCTTATGAAGTTGCCCATATACCATCCTATTCAGCAACTCTACACCCAGGAATTTTTTTGAGAGAAAGGAAAGCCTATCTACAAGGAGGCTTGACAAGCCTCCACAAAGACACCGTACAGGGGTTCGAGGGATGCTCCCAGCAGCTCTTACCTTGCTCTGGGTGGCAGGTGTAAGGTTGTACACTTGTCCAAACTCACTGACTTGTACTCTTAAAGGCTGAGTTTCATTGTGTGCCCTATCTTTTTAAAAAATAAAATGTTAAAAAATTTTGAGTGTTCATACAGTTTTTACCTTATTCTCAAACTTTTAAATGCCCCTGCCAACATTAACTACACACACACACTTCTGGTGACCCCCTCCCCCCCAAAAAAAATCTGTTTCCCACTCTTGACCTGACAACCCACCATCCCTGCAGCTAAGCATGGCCACATGACTGCTCCCCAGGCAAGGAGATAAACAGGGAAATACCAGACTACTTCTGGAAGGGGCAGTGGCATGCTGTCCTTCCTTTGTCCTCACCTGCAGCTGGGGCCCCACAGCCAGCCTGAGCAAGGACCTCAGCCTGGGGACCCTGAGAGGAAACCTCAGGGAGCCCAAGTTCTTAAGGGCCTCCGGGTCACCAGATGGGCCACCCCTGTCTGCAGCTGTGTCTTCCTGAGACGTCAGCTGCCCTGTCTAGGGCATCTGAAGGCTGTTCTTACACCTAAACCTAATTTGAGGCAGAGAGTTCCTAAAGTGGAAGCTCAAAATTAAACCTCTTCATCACCATTCTAGTCATTTAACCATAATGGGCATTTAACTAAACATATCTTATGATACTGAGAGGCGGTGTATTTTTTTTTTTTTTTTTTTACTTTCTTTTCCCTAAATTAACTTCAAGGAGTACCTTTACTTTTTTTTCTGAAAGGAAAAAAAAAAAAAAAAAAAAAAAACCAACACATGTTTCTATGATTTATTGTGAAACTGAACATGCTAAAAGACAAAATGACATTTTCCCCTACAAATTATTTGGTGCCTGTGATTTCTGAACACTAGAGCCAGATGGTTCTCATAGAAATTGAGAAGAGTATTCGCATAGTTCAAAGGTTTGCTTATTTTTTTGGTCTTAAAGAAGATATTGATTGTAACACGCTGCTCTACAGGAAAAATCTTGACAGTGGAAGCGAATACTGATCTTAGTACCCCGCTTGTCCTCATTATGGCTGTCTCTGACAGGGGTCCATTAAAATCAATTTTTATGTTTGTTATGTATTTTCTTCTTTATCTAATGTTCTTGGCATTGTGTTTATTAGTCAGTTAAGGTAAACACCAAGCAGCGTCCTAACGTCTCGCTAAAAGGACTTTCTCTGCAGCGTCCTAACGTCTCGCTAAGAGGACTTTCTCTGCAGCGTCCTAATGTCTCACTAAAAGGACCTTCTCTGCAGCGTCCTAATGTCTCGCTAAAAGGACTTTCTCTGCAGTGTCCTAACGTCTCGCTAAAAGGACTTTCTCTGCCCTTCCTCCTGGCAGGACTTCTGCAGCCCACAGGCACCAGCAGTGACAGGTGTCCAGGAAGGCACGTGGCACTCTCGATTGAGCGACTCCAGAACCTTCAGCAGGCCCAGTATGAAACTAACCTGCGTGACCCTAATCAACAGGGAGGACTGGTCTTGATTTTAAAAAGGCAAGATTAGTCCTCTTCCTCTCTCCACATTTCCAAAGACACATGTTGAAGACTCAGAATGTTCAATACTTGTAAGTAATCAGCTTCTCTGTAAATGTATACATTTCTCAGATGTCTCAGGCTACCAATGAACGGTTATGTGCCTGTGGTTAATCAGAGGTGGAAGATTCTGGGGCAACAAGCACAGGCACTGGAAATGCAAGAATCATCACAGCGCTCTGTCTGAAAGAGAGGCTAGCGCTTCTGGCTGGTGGCGGAGGACTAGTGTCACCTGTGGTCATTGGGAAGCAGGCGGTTACCACGTCTGCCTGCGTGGCTCCGGCGCATACTACTACAAGCCCACACTTACTCAGCTCCGGGCTCCTTCTCACCAGGAAGCCTTATCCCATGCAGACCTTGTTCACAACCCGATATCTCGATTTTCCCCAAAGGGCTGTCCAACATTGTGTATTTCACTTCACAAGGCTTGTCCATCCTGCCAAGCACCTGAAACAACAGTTAAATCAAATTTAAAGAGTAGGCATGGAAGAGTTAGGTCATACATAAGCCCAAGAGAAGCATGAGTTAAAACAAAGTATATTATAAAGCTTTTCCCTCATTCTTGGAAATTATATAATGTGTCATTTTTATAAAAGTTACCTTGAAGACAGAAAATTACCACAATTACCCAGAGAGCAAACAACCAATACTACACTCTATTTCCTTAACCTAATACATCCAGATTGTCTCTCAAAAAAGAAAAAACAAAAACAGTGTCACCCCATCTCCCTGGGTTGAGTGCCATGGAGTCATGGCTCACAGAAAACTCAAACTCCTGGGCTCAAGAGATCCTCTTGCCTCAGCCTCCCAAGCTGGGACTACAGGCACCTGCCACAATGCCTGGCTATTTTCTAAAGACTGGGTCTCACCCTTGATCAGGCTGGTCTGGAACTCCTGAGTTAGGGTGATCCCCCCCGCCCCACCCCGGTATCCCAAAGTGCTGGGGTTACAGGTATGAGCCACCATGTTCTAATCTGTCTTTAACCAACACACAGCTGAAGGAAGCTCCAGCTCCATTGGTAAGAACTTTTAAATACTTAAAACTAAGTTAATCTGGCTTTAACAATAAAAGAGCTACCAGACAATGAAAAAAGACAACCTATTTTATATAAAATATGTTTAAAGATAAAACACCTGTGAAATGAATTACAGAAATACAGTGAGCTTCAACTCAGCACTTACACAAGGGCCCCTGTGGGGGATCAGGCAGTGGGAGGGGTGGCGCGGAGCGGGAGGGGACAGTGCTGTGGAGGCATATTTGACATACATTTGAAGAAATATACAACTACCCTCTAGTTGTGTTCTCCACGTCAATGATTTTGATAAACACTAATTTTGGTCAACACAGCAAGGGCAGGACAGAAATAATACAGGTGTTAAGAGCAATGAGACACCAGTAGTGAGGTTTAGACAAACTAGTATTCAGGGAGACAGATTCTATTCCAGCACCCCAGGGTATAGATATGGGATTTGCCGGGAAAGCCCAGCCTCTGCCCACACCACCCTCCTCACCCCCACCTGCCAGGGCTCTCACTCCTGTGCATAAGAACTGAGCTTCCTGAAAGGGCCAAGAGGGCTCTGTGGGGGCATCCACCTGCCCTCTACCCCACCACACAGGGCAGGGCCAGGGAGGACAGGAGGACATCAGGGCCCCCACCCACCATCCATTTCTTTGAGAAAGTCACTTAAACTCTGTGTCACCACTGTTTTTATCTGTTGGATGAACAGTATCACATCACAAGATCAGCACAGGACTACAGGGGCCATATGTGACAGACTTGTTCCTCCCGCCCACCACCCTCAACACTTTAACCAAATGCCCTTTGCCTTCGACCCCATCACCTGGACTACCCTGTCCTCCTCTCCAAAAATCTTATTCTAAGCATCAAAATCCTGCCAACCCTTCTCCCACCATCCTCCGCGACAGTCAGCTGCCACCCCCCCACTCTGACAGCTGCAAACATTTACCATCACCCTCTGACCTCACAGACACGGGAACTGGGGGACCCCTGAAGGTAGCAGGAATCCTGAGGGAGCTCACAAAACACCCGCTGAGCTGCCCATTTGGATTACACGGCCCCCCACGAGGGATGGAAGGGGTTCAGTCTTCCCCTTCCCACCCTCCGTCTGGCAGCACCGCGGAGCCCAGCGGGCCAGCTCCCAGATTCATCACAGCATTCACCTAAAGCCACAGGTGAGGCTGACATTAATTGGTGGCAGAAAAAAAAATTGATTTTCTTGGCTATTTGGAGACCTCTGAAAAAATGAAGTGAATTTCGTTTCATCTCCCTTTTAACATAAATGGCGTTTAAATAACAATGTTCTGAATTAAGCAGTTGGCGCCAGAGGCCAGTTCCAGCCATATTAAAAGGCAGAGGCCCAGAGGCAGAAACTGTCTTCTTTTTCCTCTCCTGGTAGTTTTCCAGGCCTGCCACACATGTCTAAAAACCGTCCTTCCAGAACCATCTCTGCAGCTCTGCACCTTTCACTTTTAACCATTTCCACTGTCAGGACCAGTGCAATGAAAATGCTCGTGAACAGGCTGAGAGAGAGAACCACCTGCCTCCTCCTAAGCAGTCTACAAACAACGGGCCCTGCTGCGTCGGCTTTGGGGTGTTTTTGCATGGGACACAGGAGCTCGGCCAGCTCACGGAGGACTGGCCGACCACCTCGGGAACCCCCAGAAACCCATTCTGAAATGAAAAAACAGAGAATTAAAAAAAGCATCAGGGAAGCCCCTAGGTCTTGAGGACTCAAGCTCTGTGCACCTCAAGACCAGGCATGAGGGAATATTTTAATTAAAAAAAAAAAAAAAAAACACGACCAAACCCTAGAAGAGTAAAAATGCCTTGTATCTATCACCTAATAACCCTGGCCCCAGATGGGAGAAAAGGAAATGGTGGGCTTGAGACCTGCCCAGTATAAACGTCCAGTGGTAAGACCCTGCCCCCCTCTCCCCCCCCCACGTGCCCACTGCAGTCGGGGTCTCCCCAGTGGATTCTGCCAGGTCACATTCAGCAAGAGACACACATGGTGTGATCCCGCTGATCATGCTCCAACAAGCAAAAAGGGCCCCCTCAGATCCGAGCGGTTTCACCACACAAAACTGGCATTGCTATCTGGTGTGTCAAACCTGGGATGAACCCAGAGGTTATTGTCAAAGACCACGAAAAAGCCCCCTGCCGCCTGCCACAGCCCTGACACCAGCCACTTAAGGAAAGGGAATGGATTCTCCCAAGTGTCTATGAGCCCAGCTACATGGATATACAAACACAGGAGAAATTGCACATCAGAATTACAGAAGGCGGCTTTCAAATGAAAAGACTGCTTGTATCTGAAGGGGCCTCCCATAAATGCTGGGTCCTGCTAATGTCCTGGCCACACACAGACTCCCAGGACAGGGGACCCTGGAACTAGAGATGGCCGCATGGCAGGGAACCTTTCTATGGAAGATGCTTTGGTTGTAAAGAATATTCTAAGGACAGGAGCCCTGGGGAGCTCGGGACACAGGGGAAGTACTTGCCGTGCAGCTGGTTCCGGGAGCACCACAATACGTGCGCCTTATTAGAGAGCTCAGCTTGGACATCTAAATAACACACAGGTGCAGCACCTTATAACACTGATGTGAAGACGCTGATATGGCAGCGCCAAGATGCAGAGGGCCCTCGCGGGACACCTGTTCACTGGTCTTTAAGTTGACCACTTCTAGATATCAACTGGCACTGTCTATATTTGACAACACCCGGTTTTCCTTTCTGAACTTTTCACGTAGGTGCATGTATCAAACTCAGTATGAGTAATGCAGGAAGATAAATGCTTTTCTGTTCAGAAGCTCAAGCTCTGTTTTAATCTGTACAATCAAGCAGGAATTAGCAAGCTCTGTGTGTGTGTATGTGTGTAGAAAAGAAAGAGATCACATATAAAGAAGACTGCAGAAAACTTTCATGTGTGCAGTTTTAACAAATTGTTCAAAAATTGCCTGGAACTTCAAGCACTTTTGAAAAATGTTTCCAGATGACAACTACCATGCCCACATCCATTCCAACAGTTAGCGAAACAATCTCTGATTCTAACAGAAAACTGACCATGGTACCAGAACACTGTAAAGAAGGATCCATAAAGGTGTTTTGGAAGCTTATTAGTAACTGGTACCTGTCTCTTAGAAGGTTTCATAAAAGGCCTTCCTACTTAAAAGCCCACTGTGGACTGGACACAAAGCCACACAAAGATGTCCCATGACATGCAGGTACCAGTGTCAGCGCTGGGGGCACGGCGGAGGAGACACACCACGAACTAACACCTTCTAGCTAATTGATCACGTGGAAGAGACATTTTTATATCAAAACGCAGATAAAATGGAAAATCACGACTTGTTTAACAGGAGGCTTGGGGTGAGCAGCCTCAAAGCTGACTCCCTGAGCTGCTCGCCACTTCTCCCTGCTCAGAGTCACTTTTAAAGACAGAGGGGCAGCACTGTTCTTAGACACTGTCTGCTTTGCTAATTTTTTGGCAATTCCCTGGAATAGGAAGTTTGAGAACCTAGAGCAGCAGAACTGCCATTAACAAGGAATGTGGCACTGTGCCAGCCACACCAACTGAGAGGAAGCAGGGTACGATAAGAGGCCTGCCGTGCAGAGGGCAAAACCACGTGTCAGCCAGAGACCACCAAGCAGAATCGTGAAATGAAGTAGAGAATCCTCAATTTGGCAGAACGTGCTCTCCCGCCATCATCCCCCAATCACGGAGGTCTCCAGCCAGCAAGCCCAGAGCTGCAGCCTGCCCCAAGCATGAGGTCAGGACCAGCTCGTGCTGCGGGAGAAGGGAGCACGTCCCAGGACATGCCTCCATCCTGCCATCTGGGAGCCAAGGGCGGCACAGCTGTGAGGACCCCAGCACCCCAGACGGTGTCGCACCTCAAAAAGACGTGGGGATGGACAAGACAGGGACAGGTGGGCAGAGCCCAGCTCAGGCCTCAGGGCTCTACAACTTCCGCTGACTGTAGAAGGTTGCAGGCGGCTCTGCCTTCCCCGCACTCTCAGGCTGTGCTGCCCCGACACCTTCTCACTCACGCCTCGTCCTCAGTGCAGCTCACAATGGACACCTGCCATCAAGATGACTTCAGCCACACGATGCCTGACAGTGCCGGGTGATACAGGAACCCAGCTGGTCTGTGGGAGGGGGATGAGGCCCACCAGAACAATGTGCCTCACCCCAGGAGCCCTGGCCTCAGACAAGCACCTGGTGGATAGCCGCAGACCCCAGAACAGGGTCAGAGTCCTGCCAAGAAAGAAACCCCATGGCACCCACAACTCAGAACAAAAAACACAACCTCCCCTCCCCCCTCTGAAACGCAGACAGGACAGTGGCCGACTGTTTAAAATCAATGATGCCCTCTAGCCTTCTGATGACAGGAATAAACTGGAAGGGAAGTGAAAGGTGTAAGCAGTGCTGCCCAGGATGAGAAAAGATGAGAGCTGAGATGCTCAGGCCAGGTTTATTGAAAGAGGAGGGTGCCCCCCTTTTAAGTGGGGCCATAGCGGGTAGGCAAATTCCATCGCTTGCCAGGAAGGTTACTGGCCTGAACTCTGGGGTGGGGCTCACCAGATCCTTGGTGTCTTTGTCTGAGGGGGAAGAGGAGGAGAAAGAGGAGGATTTTTGTTTGGCTGTGTTAGGCCCCCCGCCAGGAAAAGCCTTAGCATTCCTGGAACCCTGTGAAAGAGAGACAGGTTTAGGGTGGCAGGACCCTACATCATGTGAGATGAGCCCCCCATCCAGGGGCAGAGGGAGCATCACCCACCCAAACCTCTCAACATGACCCACGCTGCACAACACCCTCAGGCCAGGCTTTAGAACACTGCAGTTCTAATCAAGAATGATTCCTTTATAATTTGCTATGAAGAAAAAAATGAGGAAAATGCTGTTTTCTCTCATTTTTAATTGCCCCTACTAGAACTCCCTGTGTTAACACCTGTGACAACAGTAACCATCTTGCAGAAGGGACAGAAAATGCCCTTGGCCACCTGGTCTGGCGGGGACAGTGCCCACCCCACAGGGCCCTGGGCCAGGCCCCCTGTCAGGGCTGCAGGGCCCCCACCGTTCACATGTCTCACCCAGCGACAGCACACAGCTCACAACCTGGAGGCTTCCTGGCACTTCAGGAACCAACTAACTACCGCACGGCACAGTGACAGTTTGTCATGAGGAGTAAAGAGGTGGCAGGCTGGCGCTCAAAATGAAATGTCAGTTCTCAAAGCTGCTACGTCCTGGGAAGCTTCAGCTTAAATATGTCATGGCAGAAAATAACCTCAGTCTTTATAGCCTCTAAAGTTGGCTAAAGTTTAAGTGACTTCTTAGGGAATAAGTAACATGTTCGAACACAAGGGAAGATCTGAGGGGAACATCAACTTTTCCAATTAGGCAAAGCAGCCAAAGCCAGCAGATCCTGCTCGGAGCTGCTCCCACAGCCAGGTGGAAACTCCTCAGATGCCTCCTCCAGACAGCAGGAAGAGCCTGACATCACCTGCCCAGGAAGGGCCTGACATCACCTGCCCAGGAAGGGCCTTGCAGTAGCAAAGATCATGCACATGTTTGCAGTCAAGCGATGGGGAAAGTCGTGAAGAGTTAATGCAGTTTTCCACCTGTGCACAGACGGAATATGCCTGTTAAGAGTGTGTGATTCTTGAGTTGCATTATTCCCCAAATGCCAGGGAATCCTGTCAGGCCTGTCTCCAGGTTCAGTGGCCAAGCCCTGTTTGTACAGATTCACTTGACACACAACATGCTTCCTGGTTCCACAACAGGCATCCACCGAATCCTCAGGGCCGTCTCCAGCGACATCCAGGAGACGCCAGGGCTGGGAATGAAACTGGAGCTTTCAGGGAGGCTGGCAGATGGGGTGGCCAGCATTCTGGGCCCTGTGCCACATCTCCTCCCTGCCTCCAACCCCGTGTTCTACAAAGCTGGCAAGGTGCTCCCTGCAAGGTGGATCGGACCATGCATCCCTGTGGTATGCGGCATTTACTGGGCTTCCAACCTTTACCCCAGATCCACCCACACCCACCCACCCCATTAGCCTTTTGATGACTACTTTCCTTCAGCTCTCCCATCCCAGCTTCTGAAAGTGCACAGAGCATCCAGGGAACAGGGTTTGGCTGTGTTCATACAGGGCCTCAGGGTTTGGCCGTCCAGCACACAAGGTCCTTCTGTGTCTGCTCAGGTCCCAGGCCACTGGTCAAGCTATCTCCTTCCCAACCCTGAAAGGCCCCACTGTAGTTCCTGGGCCCTGACACTGACCCCAGGGGGAAGGGAGCCCTCATGACAGGCAGTGTGCTCATCCTCCACGCCCACATCTCAGACGCAGCTCAAAGGCACACATGAGCTGCCAGCACTGCTGCATCTGGAGTCTCTGCCGGTGGGTGACAGGGTCCTTGGTGGAGCAGCTCTTGCGATATCTCCCCAGAACAGCAGGTGGAAATGCCCTGAAAACATTCTCTCGGGGGCCGCGTGGGGTGGCCTGCAGGGGCAACTGGGCTCCTATAGGACTAGGGCAGGTCTTTCTGCCAGGCCCCTGTGAACCCACCTGCCTAGGGGTCCTCTATGAGGCTAGAAGGATGTAGCTTCTCCCTCCCACAGGAGGTCAATAAGTCCCTTCTGCCCACTAGCAAGGACATGGCAGCCACACATCTTCACACTGTAGGTATCTGGATCATAGCCTGGAGCTGGGCACAGGCTGCTGGGTGCAGAGTGTCCCTTGACGCAGCCTGCATGAAGCCAGCCGGCACTGGGAGAAAGGGTTGAAATCTCCTCACTGCACCTGCCCTGTGGTGGTCCCCTTTTTTCCCAAATAGCAATGAAGCAGAAAAGACATCTGGATCTGGGGAGGTCACCCTGACACTGTACAGTGTGGGACAGAGATTGGATCTCCTGATGGGATGGAGATTGGATCTGGAGGTCACCTTAATGGGACCGAGGGATCTGGGGAGGTCACACTGATGGGACCGAGATTGGATCAGGGGAGGTCACACTCATGGGACTGAGACTGGATCTGGGGAGGTCACCCTGATGTGACAGTGATTGGATCTGGGGAGGTCACACTGATGCTGTGCAGTGTGGGACAAAGCCTTCCACACCTGAGATTGGAACCAGCTCTGGGGCCATGTCAGGAGGGCTGACTCAGGGTCAGGCCAGACACCTGGAAACCTGACAGCAGTCTTAGGTCATGGGTCACAGGGCAAGCCTGGCTCACCAGAGGCCACTGGAGCAGAAGCGGTCCCATGTTCTCAAAGGGCAAAAATGAGAACCAAGGGAATGTTTCAAGATGTGTGAAGATAATGTGACATTCAACTGTCAGTGAGCGTGATTGTACTTTGCAGGAAAGCACCCCTGTTTGTCACTCATGTGCTGTCCGCCGCAGCGTTTGTGCCTCAGCAGCAGGGCTATAGACGTGTACCAGACTCCCCGGCACACACAAAACAGAAACCTCACTACCTGGCTCATTTCAGGAAACACTGCAGCCTCCAGCCACAGGCATGTGCATGAGCTTGTGGGACCACCGAGCTCCATGCAAACCATGCCTTCTCTACTCATGAACAAATCCTATGACCCCATGAGGAGGCTGAGGCCTGCCCCCTCGCCGTCCTTGGCACTACAACCTCAACTAAGAGGCTATCACAGTTGTTTTCTGAAATTGTTTTAAGTCCTGTTGTAGGGGGACTGCTATTCTCTGATGCAAGACAAGGCCAGCCACCCCCATGCTGAGCATGGAACACCCACAGACTTAAGTCCTCTTTACCCTTAATAAAGACTAAGTTTTAGGATACTTCTGTAGCAAAGGATTCTTGGGTGAGATGTGCGGGATGGTTTACGACTTGGTGTCCTGGATGGAAGAGTCTGGTGTTCCAGACGTGCCCCGGCAGCCATAAGCCAGCTAGGCCTTGATGGTATCAAGCTCCGTAAGGTCTGGTGCTCCTGGAAGGGCAGATCCCAGCCTCGGACAAGCAGCGAAATGCTGAAAGATTGACCCAAGGCGTTAGTCCACATGGCAGAAAATTTTATGTCCTAAATTAGTTACATTAAACCCAAAGCCTATCAGTGGCTTGATAACTTGAACATATAATTCTATACCTTTTACTCTTTAAACAATAATTCAGTCTAATCCTGCAGCTGAAGCCAAGATCTCCTGGCCGAAAGTGCACTTTCTGTTTGATTAAATACTAATAAATGCAAGAATAAAATACCAGTCTTTTATCTTACAGTAAATTCTTCAAAAGCCATATACTCAAACAATTAATTATTTCTCTGGAGAAAGAGACAGGTCCTTCCCCTCAAAGACAGCTTAGTAGTCTCAAAGTCTTAATTACAACAGATAAAACATAATGTATAGCAGTCCAGAGCTCACAGAAAATGACATCATAGCGCAGGATTTTTGAGTCTTGAAGTGACTGGTCAGTAGATAAGGTCTCCTGGTGGAGTGTCCCAGACAATCTGTGAAGGGGTAAAAAGGACCAAGCCAGTCCTTTCTCTCCCTGCTGACATAAGCCACACACACAGAGTGACAATCCTCAGCAAAGCGTTCAGGCTGTTATAATGCAAACTGACCCATGTGCAGTCAAAATCCATATAAATTGACCACCCAAGGGACTGTAATCAACCAGTCAACATACAGAGGTAGTCAAGACAAGGAACTAGGCCAGCTGCACAGATATGTATACGTGGTGCTTGTCTGTGGTCAGCTGTGAAGGTTCTGCTGTATAACTTTAGACTAACCATAAACTTAACTACTAAAAGCCTACCATCAGGCGGTGCCTGTGGCTCAGTGTGTAGGGCCCTGGGCCCATATACTGAGGGTGGTGGGTTCATACCTTGCCCTGGCCAAACTGCAACAAAAAAATAGCCCAGCGTTGTGGTGGACGCCTGTAGTCCCAGCTACTCGGGAGGCTGAGGCAAGAGAATCGCCTAAGCCCAGGAGATGGAGGATGCTGTGAGCTGTGTGATGCCATGGCACTGTACTGAGGGTGATAAAGTGAGACTCTATTTCTACAAAAAAATAAAAATAAAAAATAAAGAAAATAAAAGCCTACTGTCAACAAGAAGGCTTATGGATAATATAAACAGTCAACCCATATTTTGTATATGTTTTATATACTGTATTCTTAATAGGAAAGTAAAGTAGAGAAAAGATGTCAAGAAAATCATAAAGAAGAAAAAACACATTTCATATTCACAAGGGGAAGCCACTGTGATAAAGGTCTTCCTCCTTGTCCTCTTTACATGTTGTGGGGAGGAGGAACAAGAGAGGAAGAGGGAGGGAAGTGGGAGGGAAGAGGGAGGGAAGGGGGAGGGAAGGGGAGGGACGAAGGAGGGACGGGGAGGGAAGAAGGAGGGACGGGGGAGGGAAGGGGGTCGACTGCACGCGGCACCCAACTGGCGGCCTGGCGTCGGGTAGGGACGGGGTGTGCATGGCTGTGGCGAGCGGCGGGGGCGCGGGGGGGG
>CAUYPK010160533.1:0-40034 GCA_963574355.1 Loris lydekkerianus | reverse complement strand
AGAATGATTTTAAACTTTCTACCATATTCCACAATCAACTTTTCCCTTATTCTTTTCCCATAACACAGGGACAATTTCTTCAAAAAAAAAAAAAAAAAAAAAAAAAATTAAAGCTGCATTTGTAAGTTTACAATAGATACGTAATCAAGAATAATAGCATATCCTTGGTGACATCTTCTAGAGGCAGAGAAAACTGAAATTATACCCTAAATTTAACCCTGCATTTCTTATTTTCAAGGACAGTGGGTTAGCTATCATATTGATTGCTACATAGTTCCTCTCTCTTTCATTCATTTCTCCCAACTAATTAGCTGCCAAATTCTGTTTTTCTTTTCAGTCTCCTAAATGTCTCTCGAATCCATCTTCTCTATTCAAACCTTCTCATAGCTCAGATGCTGCCGTCTTCCCAGACGCATCCTCCCAGGCATCAGACCGAGACCTTGCCAAACTGTGAGTCTAATCTCCTCCCTTCTCTGCTTGAACATCCTCAACAACTTTCCACCCTTTGCAGAATGATGTCTCTACTTTTTGGCATGGTCACCTCTCTGCCCACCAACTGTCTTATCAGTCTTCCTCACCCTCCCTCCATCTCTGTCCCCCCCCGCCCCCCACCACCATTGTAACTCCTACACTTCTAGAAAGCCTGTTGTTCTCTAATCCAACCATGCTGTTGTAATCTCTAGGCTTTTCAAATTCTGTGTCTCGCATACCCTTCCTTTCTATTTGTTGTATTTCACAAAGAGTTACACAGCTATTACTATAGTCTGGGTAATGATCTTTGTAAACATTGACTCATTTAATCCTAACAACAACACCTGTGTGGCAGGTACTATTATTCTCATTTCAGATGAGAAAAACCTAGGCACAGATCAGTTAGGAAACTTGCCCAAAGTCACACAGCCAGTGAGTTGGTGGGGGCAGGGAGGAAGCTAAATTCAAATCCAGACAGTCCAGCTCCAAGGCTGGTGCCACCGGACAGTCCAGCTCCAAGGCTGGTGCCCTTGGTGGCACATGGCCTAGTCACTCTGTTTCTTTGATTCCTTTATTTGGAATCAATATAATCAATATAATCTCCTCTGCAAAGCTCTCTCTGACCACCTAGTTCACTTGCTAATCTACCCTTCCTTTTTTTTTTTTTGAGACAGTCTCACTATGTCACCCTGGGTACAGTGCCATGGTGTCACCGCTCACAGCAACCTCAAATTCTTGGACTTAAAAGATTCTCTTGTCTCAGCCTCCCAAGTAGCTGGGACTATATGCGCCTGCCACCACACTGGGCTATTCTTTGTTGCAGTTGTAATTGTTGTCTAGCAGGCCTGGGCTGGGTTCGAACCCTCCGGGCTGGGTTCGAACCCTCCAGCCTTGGTGTCTGTGGCTGGTGACCTAACCACTGTGCTACCGGAGCTGAGCCTCTTCTTCCCATTTTGGACCCTAAGATACCAGAAGGCAAACACCATAATTCATCACAATATCTCCAGCATGGGTGCTGAACATATGTTTGATGAATGGTTCAATAAGGGTGACAGATAGCCTTATGGTATGTTCCACAGAAGGCACAGGGAGAAAGTCAAAGAAAGCGTAACCTAAGGATGACTTGGTTAGTTGAGAATTTCATGTGACTAATTAACGTTACAGCTAAGCCACAAACTGGGAGGAAACTTAACATGCATGTTCCCACCGCAGCCTAGCCCCGGCCTCTCAATTACATGGGCCAGCACTGCCCACTAGAATGTTCCAGGAGCCTGGAAATGCACTGTATCTGCACTGCCCAGTAAGGCAGCCATCAGCCACATGTGGCTATCGAGCACTTGACTAGAGAGACCCAGGAACTGTATTTTTGCTTGAATTTCAATTATTTTAAATGTCAATAGCCACATGGAGCCAGTGGCTAAATACTCCAAGTGCATGTCTGAACCAGTTGCACATCATAAAGTGGCAGAAAGCAGAGTGATGGCAGGAAGCAGGTTGGGGAGAAGAGGAGGGGGAAGAATGTCCAGCAAACATTCGGTGCTGGGGACCAGCTTGCCTGGTACGCCTGGGACTGTCGAGAGCCATGGGACCTTCAGCGCTAAAAACATGGACAGTCTTAGTGCCTAGAAGAAATTAACAGTAGGTCCCACTTAAGAACTAAAGAAATTAAAGCAGGAAAAACAAGTGGGGGGGAAACTTGGGATTTACACGGGATACAAACATACCGTGGGTGGGCAGAGGACGACTGTTTTGGTGTCCTTGTGCTTTTCAGATTGCCAGCCATCTACAGACCCTAACCTAACGCTCAGCTTTTAGCCTAGTGATTTCAAACAAATGCATGCAACTTGCTTTTACACCTGCTCTTTTTCAAATACATGTGCTTTATTTTACTCATCTGTCTCTTCAGCGGGGAAGTCAGGACAACAGCCCACTCAACCCCCTTTGATCTGCTATTTAAATACCCATTTTCATCCCATAATCTGTTAATCTCTCCAGTATCTCAGAGCAAGGCTGAATTAAGTTCCCAGATTGAATCCCAACATGAAAGGCATTTCTTTGTGAGCAGCTCAATCTAATGTTCTTCTAAATGACATTTACAACGTTTGGCTCGGTAATGGAATGATAAAGCAGGACACCCGGTGTTCGTACACATCAGTAAAAAGAACATTTTTTTTTATTAGTCAGAAACCAAAAAGATAGAACAAGATAATTAAAAAAAAAAAAAGTTTATTCCTGCTAGATTGCCACAGGAGTATTATGACTCAAGATGTAAGTCACTGAATTCCTGTAGGAATCGAACTTCTTAAAAAGAGATCAGACATCAAAGCCTGAGTCATGCCACATTAACCACCAATGGCCAAAGAAAAGTTTGAATGTCACCAGAAAAGTTAAATATTAGACTTTCCCTGCAACATGAAGACTCAGAGAAGGAGGTAGCGCAGCTGTCAGACCTACTCGTGAGCGTTCTTTACCAGCTTCCAGACTGACGGCTGCTCCCCCTCTTCTGTTGCTATGGTGACCCAAATAAATTCTCTCCTGAGATTCTTTTCTCTCAGATGCCAAAGCATCAGGTCAAGCAGGCGGGCAGGCTGGCAAATAATGCACTGGCCCTAAACATCCTCACTCTCCAGGCAGCCACAAAGAGCCACTCCTCCACACATCACACCCAATTTTGACATTTCCCAAACTATCATTCCATTGAACTGAGCAGAAAAACCAAACAAACAAACAAAAAATTACTCCAAGCTTTGGTGGTTCTTTTGTGTGTCTAAGCAATGAGATGAATCCTTGCAAAAGGCCAGCAGGAGGAGGAAGCGGGAAGTAAAGATTTCTCCTAATGCCTGCTTCAGCATCCTTATGTTCACCGCTAAGACCTGAATGATGGTGCTCAGCAGAAAAAAAATAGAAAACCAAAGACTCTCTCCTGCCTGACCTCTGTATAGCACTATAAAATAACTGTTAAATATGGTATTTAGGACTTAGAGTTAGGGACTGGGGAGACAGGTGTGGAGGAGACAGATATTATCCAAAAAAATCATGAAGGAAAAACATTTGGTCCATAGAAAATATAAAAATATAGCTCTAGAAGAAAAGGACATAGTGCCTTATTTTTCATTACAGAGGCTATAACTTAAAACCTTCTCACGTGTGGAGTCATGCTGACCTTATATGCCAGATATATACTGCATATAAGACACATATTTCTTGAGACAGCATTCTGACGAGCAGCATTTCACAATGACAGTACGTACACAACAGGAAAACAAATAGATGCTACCGATATTCCCTAAAAATCCAAGTGTCTTAATTTTACTCAAAGACAAACAATATTTCGTCCCCCAAACTAGTGCAAGGCTCTTAACAAGGAATGGTGAACTGAGCACTCTAGCCTGGGGCCGCTGGAAACAATAGTGTATAGGTATTAGTTTGCTCCCTGCCCCTCGGAAATGCCTCACCTCCTGGGCTGTTACCTCCATTTTCGAAATGATGAAGCTAAGACACAGAGGAACAAATAACTTGCCAAGAAAGGGTCCTGGGTTGAATCCTAGCTCTACTGTCTGGGCCTGTATGCCCCCTGCTCTGCTGTCCCTGGGGATTCCAAATGCACTTGGGTGAACTAGACATTGACTAGGGACTTCTTATCTACAAAAGTCTCTGTGTTTACAATTTATATCTACAAATTTCTCCCTCTCTCACTGCACATGTTCTCTCTCTCCCTCCCTCCCTCTCTTTTCTTTTTCCCAGTGCCTCCTAGACCACAGCATCAATAGCCAGAGGTTGTCTGGGGAACTTGACACTCCTGGAACAGGACGCTACTTCTCTACCAACTCTGTGGTCCAGCACAGAGTTGAAACTCTCAGGACCTGGGACCACAGGACAGAGGAAGTTTGCAACTGAGGCCAGGGAGCAGCCAGAGGCTACCACCTTCCAGGAGGGCTGATTCTGGGAAGGGTGGTAAGACCAGGAACACCAAAACCAGCCTGCCTGGACCTACACTTCCATTTCTGTGCCCTGATTTCCCCAGAAGCAGGGAAAGGGAGTAGTCTAGCTGCTTCCACATGTGTACCCAGGCTCTACAGCCAGAGTGTAAGGAGAAGGGGATTGGATGCTGGAGTTGGATAAAGTAGAATGAGAAGTTCTGAGCAAACAAATAACAATTATAATGAAGTTAGGGAGATTCAAAGAGAGAAGATGGGGTTGATCAGGAAAGAACAAACAAGCCAACACCTATCCCGTAGGGTGGTACCTTCCCACCTCAGGACATGGGCTCCAAGGCTGAATTCCGCCCAGGCCCTGAAACACTCCCATGCTCGCTCCTTGGGGCATGACCCTCTTTTCTCTTGAGGGTCAGCATGAGTATTTTGTCAAAGATTTTTGAATATGATTAACCTTTTCTTATAAACCACTGTCTTCCCCTTAGTATGATTTCAAAAATATATATACTTGAGATTCTTTGGTCTTGAAATGCCTGTTGGATTTCTCAATGGCTATGAGTGCAAATGGGAATGCCGAGAAGATATTTGCCTGGAAGGCAACTAACTTTTGGAGGGGAATACATCTACTTTCTCTATCAAGGGATACCTGTTTTAGACATCAAAGGGGTTATGAACATTCATATTCTTCCCCAAAGGACAGCTGAGAATCTTATAAGGAAGGAGTCCAAGCATGACTCACTCGTTAATGTTCGCCGCCTGGGGCACAAAATGTCTCATCAACAAGACTTGGGGTTTTTGTAACTGCCTCTTAAGTGGATTCAGTGCTTAACCTGGATTTCATATTTTCCTTCTGCCTTTCAAATGATTTAATTGCTCAAGAATGAAATTATTTTTTTAGAGTTCCTCTAAATTAAATGAAGAGTAAATAAAAAGGCCTTAGACAAAAACGGAATAATTTTATTAGGAATATGATAAATGGGATAGGTTGCAGTGGCCTGAAAATCTCATTATATGCAATTAAGGAGCTACATTAATATAATTGTAGACTTCCTAGCATTTTAGCCGAGCACATACAGTATTTACAGATAATTGCATAGTAAGGGGGAAAATGCAAGCTGTGAGTCTGCCGCACACGTGACTAACGGTGTCAGATTAAAACCTGGTTGGGTTTCTCCTTGAGTTATTAGCTTTAAAAAGCTTAATTTTTTTATCTTCTTAAAATGGAAGAATGCACAGGCATGCAAACAAAATGTTGCCTTTTCAAAACTTTACAAAGCACAAGGAAATGATAAACACCATTAAAATATAGTAATAGTCACTTGGATAATACTAATTCCAAATTTGTTAACTCTTTGAAACTTTACTGAAGAATTTTGAAGCAGATTAATATTATAAATAGTATTGCAATGAGGATGGGTAGTGTACTTTTATGAGGCCCCTGATATATATGTTGTTTGCATGAAAATGATGTTAAAATTGCAAAAGACCCACTGAGAGACAGAAAAGTATCATAGAAAAAGGATTCAGCTAGGCTGAAAGAAATCTCAGTTCATATTCTATTCAGTGGATAATAAATTATACAGTCTTAAATTTAGAAAAAAGGAAACTCTCTAGATCTGCTTCCTCAATTATAAAACTCAGTTATTAAACTAGATATGTCTCTTCACTCTCTAGAAATTCTTAAAATGTTATGTAAATGTTGAGACAGATCCTGTAAGATAAATCCTTTTTAGCTATCAGGTTGAATAATTAATCTGAGTCTGAAAATAATTCCATATTTATTTATTTTCAATAGACTTTTTTTTTTTTTAAGAAGTTTTAGTTTCACAGCACAATGGACCAGAACGTACAGGTATTTCCCTTAATGTTTCCTGGCCCCATAGGTGCATAACTTCCCTCACTATCAACATCCCCACCAGTTTGGTACATTTGTTATAAGACACGAACCCGCACTGACATGGTCATTATCACTCTAAGTCCATAGTTTACATTGGGATCCGCTTTCAGAGATGTATAGTTCATGGATTTTGACAATTATGCAATGACAGGTATCCACTATTACAGTATCATGTAAAAGATTTTCCCTGCCTTAAAAATTTTCTATGCTTTGCCTATTCATCCACACCCCCTTCCAAATCCCCAACAACCACTGATATTTTCACTCGCTCTATCACTTTGCCTTTTTCAGAATGTCATATACTTGAGATCATACATGTAGCTTCTTCAGATCAGCTTCTTTCACTTAGCGACATGCATGTAAAGTCTTTTCATGTCATCCCATGACTTGGTAACTCCTATCCTTTTAACACTAAATGATAGGTGTGTATTCCATTGTCTTTATGAACCCCAGTTTATCCACTCACCTACTCAAGTTCAACTTGGCTGCTTCCATGTTTGGCAATTATGAATAAAGCTACTAGGTAAAAATGCCTGTGCAGGTTCTTGTGTAGAGACAAGTTTTCAACTCCTTCGGGCAAATACCAAGGAGTGTAATTGCAGGATAATATGGTAAAAATATGCTTAGATTTTTAAGAAATTTCCAAACCGTCTTTTAAAGTGACTATTATTTTATATTCTCACCAGCAAAGAATGAGAGTTCCTGTTGCTCCACATTCTCACCAGCATTTGGTGTTGTCAGTGCTCTGGATCTGGGCTATTCTAATGAGTACATAGTGGCATCTCAGTCTTGTTTTAATGTGCGTTTCCCTGATGACATGAAACAGACTATCTTCTCATATGCTTTTTGCCATATGCATATCCTCTATAGCAAGGAGTCTGCTAAGGTCTTTGATACACTTTTTAACTGGATTGTTTATTTTCTTATGGCTTGGTTTTAATAGCTCATTGTATATTTTGGATTACAGTCCTTTATTTGATATGTCTTTTGCAAATATTTTCAGTCTATGGCTTTTTTATTCTCTTGACAATATCTTTCACAAAGCAAACACATTTTTAACTTTAATGAAATCTACCTTACAAATTATTTCATGAATTATGCCTTTGGTGTTATACCTAAAAAGTCATTGTCAAAGTCATTTGACAAAAGTCGTTGTCAAAACCAAGGTCATCTAGATTTTCTCCTATATTATCTTCTAGGAGTTTTATAGTTTGACATTTTATTAAACATTTACATTGGTGATCCGCTTTGAATTAATTTTTGTGAAGGGTATAAGGTCTGTGTCCAGATTTATTTATTATTTTTTGCATGTGGATGTCCAGTTCTCCTAGCACTACTTCTTGGGGGGAAAACCTACCTTTTATCCATAGTATTGCTCTACACTTATTTTTAAACAGTTAAACTTTTCATCACCTTAGATTCACCTGCCCTGAGATACAGGAGGTACTGTAGAGGGAATGCTTAAGTTTCCCCCACATTTATATGTTGACGTCCTATCCTCCAATATGATAATATTAAGAGGTGAGACCTTCAGTAGGTGATTAGGTTCTGAGGGCACAGTCTTCATGTCCTTAAAAGAAGCCCTAGGAGATCCCTCAATCCCTTTCCCCAAAAAGGGGGTTCTCATCAGACACTGAATTTGCTAATGCCTTGATCTTGGATTCCCCAGCCTCCAGGATGACAAGAAATAAATTCCTTTTGTCTGTGAGCACTGCAGTATATGGTGTTCTGTTATAGAGGGCCAAATGGACTGAGACTATACAGGAATAAGATGGACCAGCCAGACACCTGGGTGTATTAGGGACTGTGCCGGCCATTTTGACATATGCTGAACATGTTTACAGTATGGGTACACCCTATCGGGAAAAAAAATGCCAAACGGTTGTGCATGATAGGTTACTATAATTTTATCATTAACTTAAACATATATCTAAGACCATGGTCACGACTACCTCTGTCTGTTGAGTGCTGGGTTCTGCATTGAGTCCATTAGGTCGTGAACCCTCCCAATCACCCTCCAGAGAAAGTACTATTATTATCCCCATTTTATAGATGAACAAAGTAAGCCTTGGCAAAGCTGAACAACTTGCACAAGCCCACCCAGTCAGCATTTGCAGGAGTCAGGACTTGGACGCAGATCAGACTCACGAGCTAAAGTTATGTGCAAATCAGTTTACATGTGAGCTCAAAACAGAGGTTATTCTCTTTCCATTGCCCTCCCATCATTAAAGAAGTCAGAAGAAAGTAGATATGTAATAGACACATCTATCTAATTTCTCCTGCCGAATTCATGAAAAATAAGTAACTGAATCCAAACATATTCCCTGCTCCTGCCTCTGAAAGATGGAAAACAAATGTTCTTGCTAAAGGGCTTGGATAGAAGCTATCAACAAGAATAAATCTCAAATGATAGCTGCCCAAAACCACAGCGCAATACATTTTCACTCATATAGTTTATGGAACATTCATTCATTTTCTTTAACAACAAGTATAACTTTGCGTGAGGCAAGTTGTGTTATAAAATTGGGAGGAAAAAAAAAAAAAGAGTCCAAAAATGTTGATATGATTGTCTATCTAGAAGAAGGGAGACAATTTTCAGGGAAATAATTGGTACATTTTCCCACTGCATTATATTTCTCAAAACATGTTACTGTGGGAGGAGATTAGCTTCCCCTTTCTTTAGGAAGAAAATGACTTGTCTCCTATAGTGAATAGAACTGTCATTCTGAGAGCTCACAAATGCTAACAACCTTTGGAGGTTCAGTGTGGCAGCATCTAAAAAGCAAATAAAATAAAATGAAGAATCCAGTAACTAAAGAAAAAAAGGTCATGAAAGGAAATAGTGGTGTAGGACCCTTAAATGTAAAAGAAAAAGGTACTGGAAATCTGTATGATGCCAGAAATAACAGAATCATGATGCTAGAATGAAAGAAAACAAAAATAAATCATTCTACATTAAAGTCACATCAATTAGTTTACTTTTCTAGATTAGGCTCTATTAATATCAAATTAAATATAATGGAGTCTATTTCTGTTTTTCTAAAAATTCAGTTGCATTAGGAAGATAATTAATAGGGCTGACCACTTATTTAAACCATGGATTTTCAAAATAATAATGTTTGGAGCCTGAAATGGGCTCCCTTACTAGCTAAAAAATCACTATATTCTTTATATAATCCTGTATCCTTGGACCCTGTGGCCCTGATGGGATTACACCAAGATTCACTGACAGAGAATAATGAACATGAGACCACAGAAGGATCCTGGGTGAGGAAGGTGTCCTGGGAGGCAGTTATGAAAGAAGTGACTGAGGTTTTGGCAGCTGGTGGCAGTTAAGAGTAGTTTGGGTCAATCCTGGTCTCCCTTTTTCCTGTCAGAAAAACTTCTCCAATAATAACATTTTTATGGCAGCGTTTTAATTTTGCTGTTTTGCCACCAAATCATAATCTCTAACTGAAAAAAAACTCATAGTTTTGTCTGTTAAGATTTAGATAAGATCCTTCTTGCCCTAAGTATATTCCCAACTGCTTGTTATCACAAAAGTGGGGGCAGGATTGATGGGTAATTCTGCTAAAAATCAAAGTGGTTGTTGTCTCTTAGAGGAAGGGTATTTTCTTTAAACAATGATTAATTCTGTTCTCTATTTCACAGACATGGAGATGGTAGAGGTATAGGTCTTCAACAAATGTCTTGAAGCTTTATGTAAAAAAATGTGGTTCCTTCACAAATAACCACAATACAGTAATACATGAATATTGAGTCTTTACTATGCACCAAGTACTATGCTGAGTCCTTGATACATGAAAAACTATTTGTTCTTCATAATTCTATGAAATGTACTATTAGCATCCTCATTGGAAGATGAAAAGGCAGAGCATTAGAGAGTCTGAATCCTTACTCAAGACACAGCTGGTAATTGGTCAAGTTTAGATTAATAATTGTTTTATTGGAAGCCAGACATTGTGAATTTTAACTTGTTGGGTGTTGGATATTTTTGTAATCTTTTTTTGATCTTTGTTCTAGGATGTAGTTAAGATACTTGGAGAAGAATGGATTCTTTTAGGTCATGCTTTTAAGCTTTCCTAGGCAGGAGCAGAGCAGTATTATTCAAGGGTTATTTCCCTCTATTGAAGCAGAATTCCTCCCCACACATTACCTACCTGAATTATGAGATTTGCTATTCCAGCTAGGGGACAGGAACTGGTACCATACCTGTGGGAGATCCTATTCCTGTCCCTCTAATCCTTTCAGGTGATTCTGTCCTTATCCTTGCATAGTTAGCTCATGTAAGTGCTGGTGAGTACTCAGAGTACTCAGCCAAAGACTTGAGTGGACGCTCTGTAGATCTCCAGAGCTTCATCTCCATTCAGCTCTCTTCTCTGAAACAGTCTCCCCCATAAGCTATAACCTTGGGCTCTCTGGACTCCTCACTCTGTCTCCTCAACTCAGGGAGACCACTCTGCTATGTGTAGGGTCCCTTTTCTATACCTCAGCCCAGAAATTCACTCCAGGTATTAAGCAAGGATAATTATAACATACCCTTTGTTACCCATCTCTCAGGGATCACTGTCCTTCATAGTCTGAATATCCAATGTCTTTAAAGCTGTCAATGTCATATATGTCATTTAGTTTTCTAGTTGTTTCAGGAAGAAAGGCAAATCTAGTCCCTCACACATCATCTTGGCCAGACACAGATGTCCACAGGCTCAGATTTGAAACTAAGCAGTTCTGTTTTAGAACTTGAGCCCATTATCACTACCCAACCTATAATGAAATAGTTGGAACCACAAAGATTCAATGATTTATAAGGCATACACCATAATAAACCAGATGTCTTTCCTGATCGTACACTTCTTCAGAAAACACCATTATTTGTAGAATGACATGAGAAGAGGGTAGGAGAAATAGATTCAGATTCATAGTTCAGTCCTCTGTTAAATATTTTCCACTAGGTCAAATACCAGATTTCTCTATGAGGAGTGATCACGTTTTCTAGTCCTGGAGATCATCCATAGACATTTTAGGAAAAGTGCATGGAATATTTTTTATGCTCATGAAGCTCACATCACTGCAAGCATAGATCTTGATTAGGATGGGGCTTACGGATATCTCTGACCATAGGAAAAAATCTGAGCAATGCAGATATATCTCACATTTCCCACAGATCTATTCCTAAAGAGTTGTTCTCAAATCAAATTTGAATAAATTCAATGATTTAAAATGCACCAGCAAAGCTTGCTGTTTAAAATAATAGCAATCATTCTGAGAATTAAAGCCAATCCTCCTTAGCTGTCATGACAAGCAGTATAGCATCATGGTTGAGGGCATACATTTTAGAAATTGGCAGGCCTCGTTTCAAATCCCAGCTTACTACTTTTATGACCTTGGTCAAATCACTTAATTCATCAAAGCCTCGAATTCTTCTTCTATTAGATGAGGATGATACAAATTACCCTCTTGGGTTGTTGAGAGGATTTGGTAAGCTAATCCTAGTAAAACTGCATAGCATGAAGTCTGATGCTTAGTGTGAAATAAAAGTTAACTATCGTTAGTAGGCTTATTTAGAAAAATGAAAAGCTCACACAATCATAGGAAATGAAACATAAGAAGTTGTCCTCTCTAGTTAAAAGTCCTTCTGAGCACATGCTGGGTGTTAGTCTAATCTTAAATTATATTAAAAATTACACCACCCAACATTTTCTTAAGAGAGTTTTATAATTAAAATAATTCATCCTAGTATCACTCTCTTTAAATTTTCATTTACTTAATATCATTCATAAATACTCACATGCCATGGTAACTAACTCTACAGTGTTCATATCATCAGACATTATTAGATAACTATCTTGACACATCATACTCTTTGAGTTATCATCTCAAGCAATTACACATCTTCATTTCTTTTCATATTTCTAACTTGCATGAATTAAATCCATTAGTACTAACCAGTCTCATAATTTTCCATAAATATGCTTGTTAAAAATATAATAATTGAGGGAATAGATCCCTCAAAATAATAGGAGGAGGAGGTTTTCAATATTCCTTTTAATCTGCTCTAAGTCACACATAAACATATCAATATTTCAGACAAGTGATTTATATATGAAAGTGGGTTTAAGCTAAAAGAATTGATCTAGGAAGCCTGGAAGATAAAATACAATTTTTTTCATAATTTTTTTTCTTAGAATCCTCTAATCCATCTGTTTGAGAATTCTAAGTATGTTTGGAGTTGCCTATATTTTAATGTAATAAATCTGTCAATTCCAAGTATGTTTGGGAAAGGCATGTGCTTATATATTCACAAAGTCTAGAAAAGGCTACACGTGAACATAACTGTGCAAGTTGGTAGAATATTTAAGAGCTTGATGGTTGTCAATGGTATAAAACATGAATATTTATGATATCTGAATACATCTTTGTATAATATCTTTTCCCCTGTGATTCCAACATTTTTTAATGCAACCCAAATGTAAAATGTCATCACCTTATTTAAATAGTCTCCAAATCAAATAGTGAGATGACAAATGAAGGCAAACTTAGTCCTCATGTCTGAAATATCTTGTCATCAGACAGATCATGATTTTATGTTAGTAGCCTTTCTAGCATCTAGCAGACAATAAGAGGTTCACACTAAAGCCAATTTCAATTAATTCAAGATGGAAAATTTCATGTGACACTATCAAACACTTTACCAAAATTGAGATAGATTGCATCTACAATTTCACATTACTTTTGTCTACTGATCTTGTAGCACTATCAAAAAAAGCAATCAAGTTTGTCTGGCATGCTTTGCTCTTTTTAAATTCCTATTTAATAATGTCCAATATCATTATCCTTATATGTCTCATCAATGCTTACGGATTTTCTATTAATATTCATCCTATTCTTTTACTATACGTTGACTTTGCTTTTGGTAGATGATTGCTTCTGTGGTGTTCTTTTTTTTTTTTTTTAAGAACAATACAATAATCATTATCATTAGGATAATGTTCCAGCAATTATCCCCCATATTTGGGTTAATAAAGGGACTCAAATCAATTCTACAAATACTTATTGCACATTTACTAATTGTTTCTTATCTGCCAGGCATTGTGAAGAAGGGGGACTAGGAGGAGACTTTCCCCTAGAAGCCACTGAACTCACTAAGGAGATAAAATGCAGACTAATGGGGATTCTGCATTCATTAGTACCCAGTGTTTTGTAAACTCTAGTAGGCTAAAAAAATACATTTACTATGAAAATTAAAGCTTTCATGCCTTCCATTTAGCGGTTCTGATTCCACATTTGCATTTTTAACAAGCACCCTGAGGTGATTTTGGCGTAAGTATTCCTTAGACTACACTTGAAAAAAAAATGATCTGGACAGTCAAGGTTGTGTATAATAGGATCAGAATAGAGTTCAACCATTATAGGTCAATATCACATAAAAAGACTTCCCAGCAGAATCGGGACTTTAGGGATTAATTACAGAGTTTTTACAGTATTACCTGAGAATGTGCTGGAAACACAGACTTGACTCACAAAAGCAGACACTTTTCGTACACCACAATTGTCTTCTGTTCCTGTAAACCAATTAGGCAATAAAGGATTGATAAGTTACTGACTAAAGTTAATACAGGCAATAAAGGAGCAATAAAGTTAGAGAACGTTATAATAACTTACCCATGCAAAAATAAACACGTATCCCTGTCAAAGGAGCTAAAACAAATTTGTCACTGGGGAGCACTGGCTTTGTTTCACATGACATACATTCCAGAACTCAGGAATTTATCAAAGTTTTAGTGACAATTCAGAAAGCCATACTTAGGGATAATTTCAGAGTCACCAAGAGATTTTTATCTTATAAGTCAGTCCTGCAATACTTTGTTGAAAGCCTTCTGATTACTCCCGATTCCTAAGGTATCAAAAATGATTTGAACACATATACTGTCTTTCTCCAAATATTTCAGACTATTTTACCATATTATCCTATTCCTTGTACTACTCATGCGAAACCAGCAAATTAGTCAGGGTTCAGGCAAAAAAAAAAAGATAGATAGACAGACAGACAGACAGACATAGATATTTCGTCCAGAAAGAATTGAATCCTGGAGGGAATTTGTTACATAGGTAACGAAAGAGATGAATAACCCAAGAGGACAGTAAGGGACTGGAGATTAGCAACACAGGAAGCCTCCTCCCCTAAAATGAAGGGACAAGGGTGTTTCCAGAGCCCAGGGGCTGGCCTGCCTGAATAAAGCCAAAACAATGGGAGTTTGTCTAGGTACTAGAATAATGAAGACAAAGCCGCCAAGGCAGAGAGAGGGGGAGAAATACCCTGGCTTCTCCCCCCTCCCCACTCTCCCTTCTCCTGTAGCAAACACCTCCCAGGGCTGAAGTCAGCAGAATGGGAGCTGACATCCATCGCTGGGCACATAGGAGGCGGAGATCAAGTCAGAGCAGGAAAACAGCAAGGAAGGAGCCTAAGAGCAAATGAGTCAAGGACTGTCTAGAAAAGATCGTGGTGGGGCGGGGTGGTGAGTAGTAGTGTTTTTATAGTGTTTCTTTAACACAGAGAAATCTAGTTTGCACAAGGATTTTTGAAATTTTTATAAATTCTCAATCTGGTGCTTCAATTATTCAACAATTCATGCTGCCTTCAAATAAATTACATTTTATCCTTTTATTCTTTATCACTTCAGTTTCCTATGATTGAAAATTCAATGCTTGAATAAGCTTCATTATTCTTTTTATGGTATTACTAAATGTGAATCCTTTGTTCCTACTCATCTCTCTTACCTATATATCAGGAAATATGCTTATATCATTAGGGATATTTTCTAAGTGTCCAAATGCCTTCATCTTTTTTTAAAGTGTACATTTCTAAAGAACAATCTGGTATTTGAACCATTTAGGGACCATAATTTTGTTCCCATCTGCATTCATTAATGGAAGTTTCTAATAATCTGCTGGAATAGGCCTCCAGCAGAAAGCCACACATTAGTTCCTTCAGCCCATTTACCTAGTCGGAAGGATGTGCTCAGAAATAAATTTTGGTGTTCCCCCACCCAGAAAACTCAGGCATATTAATTAAGCACTGAATGGAGCTTTACATTTAACACAGTGCTTTGCATGTGGTATGTGTGGATATTTGCAGATATGTGTGTATACATACAGAAATGTCTTCAAGGATGAGAAACAAAGTCAGCTGAAGAACCTGGCACTTCCATCCATGTATTTCTGCATGAATGCAACACATAAATGATTTAACACTTATATAATCACATTCTCAGAATACATCATTCCCTTTTGCCACCAATAGTTACCCAAATTCCACAGGTTATATTTCAGTTGACCCTCACTTCTCCTTAATATAGCAGTTCTCAACCTGTAGGTCACAACCCACAGGAACTATATTAAAGGGCTACAGCATTAGGAAAGTTAAGAACCACTGCCTTGATACCTAATTTCTAGTCTCAAAAGATGAGTCTCTGCACTGACCACTCAACACTTTCATACTCTCTACTTTTCCCTGAACTACACTAGCCATGACCTCTCTACTCCTTAATTCCCAATCTAGGTCTGATGTCCTGCATGCAATTCACCACAGTCACCCAATCTGCAGGGATCCTTTTCCTTCCTCCTGAACTGCTACTAGACCTCATGTCTATGGTCCATCTGTCTGTTCATTATCACACATATGTGTATCCTCAAAAGGCCTTGAAATTCCTCAGAACAGGACCTGTAGTATTTGCACCCTTCAAATACGTTGGACTACTAAGCAAAGAGCAGGTACCCAAAACACATTCACCGAATGCCACTCAAGTTTCATAATCAGTTTTTAAAGCCACAAAAAGATGATGAAGAAAAGATTAAAAAACAGAACAATGTTACAGTAAAAAATCTAAAAGATCAGATGAGAGAGACCAGTGACCTAGAGAAGCAGAAATAAATCAGTTTCAAGTATGCGAAGTTGAGCTCCTCTGAAGAAATTTCTCATTCATTTTAGGGAAGTTTCTAAGACATTTTTTCCCTCTGGGGGGGAAAAAAATGTATCCTTACCTTCACTGATGAAATTTCTTTTGTTTTAGCCAGCAATATATTTTTGCTGCCTTTCACATCTTGAAAAATAACTCTGAAGAATTTTATCCCATAATCATTCTTTGTTATCTATCTTCCATGCTGTCTTAACTCAGTTTCATTAAGAGGATCAAATCTAAAGCCCATCTGCAGCTCTTATTCGATGTTCACTAAATGTGATTTTAAAATTCAAGTCTCATGATAGCATCATTCTCAGAGCCTCCTGAAGGTCAGTGGGACTTTCACCAGTAATAATTAAACAAATTGGTTTGCCCTCAGGGTGTTCCCTTCCCCACCACCTGGACCCTAACATGATGGTCTATTTCTTCCTTTAAACCTTCCAATAGCCAATAGGTCTTCAACTTAAAAAACCATTTTCTCCCTGTTTCAGTTGTTTACATTTGTTTCTTCATTTAATCTTCAGGGTCATCTCCACCCCTATAAATCTAAACACAGCAATCAAATGTCTCATCTCCTTAAAAATGTCTTGCCATAGGTTGAGCTCAAATCCCCTCTCCTGATTGATTGCACAATTTAAAAGAAAGATGGTGAGCAGAGGAAATTATATCTCTAGAGAAAAGGCTGTTTCATCAGAAACATGGGAGTGAAAAGATAGCTTTTTGTTTTTGTTTCTGGAAGAGTTTATATTGTAAACTTTGCTCAAAGAATGCTTTTTCTTCAAAAAAAAAAATTTGTTATTTTGGAATGAGATAAGAACATCAAGGTTTGGATATCCTAATTCAAATATTTCATTTACTAAAATGACACTTCTGCTAAACCTGAAGTGGACTTAGTCTTACCTACATAGACAGCTAAGATAGCACGTAAAATGTCTGCAGTGGGCTTCATGCTAGAGCTCTCCGTTTCTATGCTCATTTATTTTTTTCTAAACAGATGCTTAGTGAGCACTTGTGATCAGCAAGGCATTGAACTAGGTGCTTGTCTTGGTTCATGTGCACTTCTCTGTGTATAAAAAATACCTTAGACTAGTACAGTAATGTACAAACAACAGAAAGGTATTGCTCACAGGTCTGGCAGCTGTGAAGTCCAAGATCAAGGTGATAGCAGATTTGGGGTCTGATGAGGGGCTTGCTCTCTACTTCTAAGATGGTACTTTGTTGCTATGTCCTCAACATGCCAGAAGGGGACAAGGGAGCTTCCTCGAGCCTCTTTTCCAAGTGCACTCATCACTTCCCATAAGCCCCAACTCTTAATACTATCACCTTACATTTAAAAGCTCCAACATATAAATTTTGAGGTGATACCAACATTCAGATCATAGCAGTGCCATAGGGACAATTAGAATTAATATAACATAACCTTGGTTCTCAGTAAGATAGGTGTGATAGACATGGGTACAAACAGCTACAAGGAAAGGCAGTATGTGGCAAGTAGTATAGAGGATTACCTCATTTTATTGCACTGTGTAGATAATGCATTTTTTACAAATTGAATTTTATGGCACCCATGTGTTGAACATCACTTTTCCAACAGCATGGGCCACATTTTGGTAGTTCTCACAATATTTTATATTTTTCATGATTACTATATCTGCTAAGGCAGCGCTTCTCAACCTGTGGGTCGTGACCCACAGGAACTGCATTAAAGGGCCGGAGCATTAGGAAGGTCGAGAACTACTGTGTTAAGGTGATATGTGATAAGCAATCTTGGACAATACTATTGTAATTGTTTTGAGGTGCCATGAACTATATTCATAAGAGACAATGAGCTTATTCCTTAAATGTTCTGTGTGTTCTGACTGCCCCACTGACCGTCCATTCCTCCATCTCTTTCTCTTGCCTTGGGCCTCCGTATTCCCTGAGACACAAAAATATTGAAATTAGGACAATCAATAACCTATAATGGGCTGTACATGTTCAAGTGAAAGGAAGAGTGACTTGTCTCTCATTTTAAATCAAAAGCTAGAAAAGATTCAGCTTAGAAAGGAAGGTGTGTCAAAAGTCGGGACAGCTAGACAGACCTCTTACATAAACTGGCCAAGCTGTGAATACAAAGGAAAAGTTCTTGAAGGAAATTGAAAATACTACTCCAGTGAACACAAGAATGATTTTTAAAAAGGAAAGAGTCATATTACTGATATGGGAAAAGATTTAGTGGTCTGGATAGAGATCAAACCAGCCACAACGTTCCTCTGACTCGAAGCCACAGCGAGGGCCTAACTCCCTTAAGTCACATGAAAATGGGTGATAAACATTAGTGGGGTGATAAGACTAATGATGATGGCATCATGAATTGAGATAGTGTTCCAAAGGTACTGTATTCCCAAGGGGATTGATGTAGACCCAACAGTCAGGAATGTGATTTGGGGCTGAAACCTTAAGGATAGATAAGAGGTGACATTCCAGACATGGCCAAAGAATGAAAAACTCCTTTAGAAGTCTTCAGAGGGAGAAATTATTTGGGGATGTCAGGAATGGGTGGAAGGGATACAAAGGGTGCATCCTGAATGGACTTCACTAAGGGGAGCACTTCATCAAGCAGAGATGGCAGGTAGGATGTTCCAAGTTAAAGGCAGACACAGGCCAAGAAGAGGAGTTTTGGGGGGTGAGCGGGGGAGAATAGCACAATTTAGTTAGGTGGTGCAGGGAATTCAAAGAGACCAGAAAGAAAAAGGAAACCCCAGACATGAGAACATCACATACTTGGACTCATTGCTTTTTTTATTTCTTTGTTTTGTTTTGAGGCAGTCTCATTCTGTCACCCAGGCTAGGGTACAGTGGTGTCATTATAGCTCACAGCAGGTTCGAGTGGTCCTCCTGCCTCAGCCTCCCAAATAGCTAGTGCCATACCCAGCTATTTATTTTTCTTCCTTTCTTTCTTCTTCTTTCTTTCTTCTTTTTTTTAAAGACAGGGTCTCACTCTTGCTCAAGCTGATCTTGAACTCCTGACCTCAAGCAATACTCTTGCATTGGCTTCCCAGAGTGTTTAGGATTACAGGTGTGAGCCACCGAGCCCAGCCAGGTTTGATATATTTTTTTTTATGCATACAATGAAAAATCACTAGGGCAATCATCTGACTGGAACTGTGTTTTAGGGGAATTGATCTGAATTTTGGGAGGTAGAATTAGGAATGGAAAGGAAGATACAATGTAAGTCATCACAACAGTAGATCAACAAAATGAGTCTTTAAAGGAGGTTTTAGGTATTCAGAAGCTGTAAAGAAGTTTTATTTAGAGAAAGAGGAAGAAACTAAGAAAAACTAGAACATTTCTTCTAAGTGTTATGCTAGGAGCTTCTCATGAGCTCTTTTATTTAATCCCCCAAAATCCTCAAAGTGAGTTTTATTATCCTTTGTATACTTATATATTCTTAATATTTTCCTTATGTATGTGAGAAACTGAGGCTCAGAGGAGTTAAGTAACTTTCCAAAAAGCAAGAGGATAAGTTTTAGAGCCAGGATCTGCCTCTAAGCTTATTTGACTTTAAGACAATAATAACACTCTAAGATCTTTCTTCTTATTTCCCAACTCTTACCCTGACCTCCATTCCTCAGACTCTATTGACATTCACAAAGGATTCTCGGTATTCTGCAAACCTCTGATTGAATATGAGAAATTCCCAAAGGGTTCCCCAGCCAATGTCACACATATTCATCTATGAGATAAGAGAGAGAAGGTCTCTAAAACAACATGCAAGTGGAAGGGTCAGGGTGGAGTGGGGGTGATAAACCATTTCTAAGCTGCCAGGGCCATCTTGCCTTGAAACTGCAATAGCAAGGCATTTGCAGGACACAAAAACCAGTTAGTCAGTAGATATTGTACATGAATTTTGTTGCTTTTATTTTCCCTGAAGGGATTGAAAGATGAAGAACTCTTGTTGAAGCTCGTAACTTCCTAATTACTTGATTATTAGCAGTGAAAATCTGATTTTCCAAGTTGTGTAATGGTCATGCAATAAACCAATGTGAGGACTATGGCTCAGGTCTCCAAAGAGTTGACTGATGTTGTAGTTACTGTTATTTCCAAAATGGAAACAGAAAAGCTATGATTATAATATTGCCTGGGATTCCAAGCCACCCAGTGAACAGGTAAAATGCCTTTAAGACTTGGATGGGTGTCAAGGAGGGGATTGTTATGTAACAGGTCCTTTTTTTCCCTCCTAACCAGTCTTTGTCATTCCAGGAAAATATAAAGTTGATTATTAAGCAGAAGGAAAAAATGAACCAATTATTGAGCACACTGCATTATGCTTAGAGCTGTTTTCTGTCTCCTGTTACCACCACTGGCTGTGAATTTCAGCATTAATTATGTAGGGGCATCAAAAGTGTACTGATAGTATAATTTGAGGCCATTATACCAAGTATCTCCACTCTAGCTCATCAGGCTTGGCAACAAACAGGAAGGTAAAATGCAAAGTAGCCATAAAAATGGAGAAGGAACAAATGAATAATAAATAGACAATTTTATGTTAGTTGTGGGAACAATGGGAACCCATCCACAGATAAACTTCACTGGCCATGATTCTCTGCCAGGTTCATCCACAAAGCAGCACTGCCACTAAGAATGAGAAGTCCAGCAGATGGCTTTACTTCTGAACAGTCACCAAAAGGAAGCATTTCAAGAGGACTTGGCCATACAGCACACTTGGAGTAGTCCTATAAAGAAGGGTGGCTTTCAGGGACCTGAGGAAAGTGGTCCCTAAAAGGGTTGGTTCTGGCACAGACCTTTCCTCCTCCTTCATAGAGGAGATGGAAGCCACCAGGTAAGGTGCTTGAAATTTTGATCACATCCAGAATTCTGCCAGCGGCTTTGTGCCTCTACTACTTCCTACAAGAATGGGGGCAGCAGCTTGCTCCAGTGGAAAGCCATTCCCTCTGAACACACTTGGGTGTCTATCTCTTCCCACATTCTGGTCCTCCTGATTATTACCTCCCTCTTCTCAAGGTGCCATTGTCTTCTTTCCTTTCTCTCTCTCTCTTCTCAATAGCATGTCACATCCTCAAGTCCCTTCTGTATTTAAAAACAAATTTCATTGACTCTACATCCAAACTTTAGCTGACAATATTTCTCTCTTGTCCCTTTTCTGGGGACACTTTCCTTATCTCTTCATCTTCACGTCCCTTAAATCTGGCCCACTACTTTGCACTCCATAGAAGCTGTTCTTTAAGATCCCCACTGTCTCCATGTTACTAATCCTATGGTAACTCTTTGGTTATAATTTTATTTCTTTTTTTTATTTTTTTATTTATTAAATCATAGCTGTGGTTCTTTTTTTTTTTTTTTTGAGACAAATTCTTACTCTGTCACCCTGGGTACAGTGCTATGGCATCATAACTCACAGCAACCTCAAACTCTTAGGCTCAAGAGATCCTCCTGCCTATGCCTCTTCAGTAGCTGGGACTACCGGTGCCTGCCACAATACCCAGCTAATAATTATTCTTTCTTCTTCTTCTTCTTCTTCTTCCTTCTTTTTCCAGTAGAGATAGGGTTTCACTCTTGCTCAGTCTGGTCTCGAACTCCTGAGCTTGAAGGATCTGCCCACCTCAGCCTCCCAGAGTACTGGGATTACAGGATTGAGCCATGGTGCCCTGCCTAGTTATAATTTTCTGACCTTTCAGCAGCATGTGACAGTATTACACAGATGCTATGGTCACTTCTCATCTTCTACTGGTCTCACATTACAATTTTTATGTTTCTTTGGGTTCTGACTAAAGCATTCCTCTCACTTAAAGGAGCCCAGGCACCTGTGATTTCTAGTAGCATCTTTAGGGTTTGTAGTTTGTAGTTGTTATCTCCAGATCACAACTGACTTCTAAGGGCCAATTGGACTTCTCCATTCGGTATCTTGTAAGTATTTTAAACTCAATATGTCTATAAAAGAACTGAACTTCTCCCCTCAGAAATTACATCTATTTTGGCAAATGGCATAACCAAGTATCTACCCATTCAAGTCATAAATCTAGGAATGATGTTGGGCACCTTCTCTTCTTGTCTCTCACCATACACATTAAATCTACCCTTAGTCTATAAATGTAACCCATAAATGCTTACTGAACCAATCATCTGTGTTAGGGATGTGGGGAAAAGAATAGGCAGATCCCTCATGGAACTTAGAGTTTAGTCAGAAAAATGGTAGTCACTAAACAAGTTCAGAAACTAATGAGAAAGCAAAAATCATAAGAAAAAGTAGAACAGGTTGAAAGATAACCCTCATTGGAATAGAGCCAGGGAAAAGAAGAAAGAGGTACATGGCCCCAACACGTTTTGGAAAATAAAATTGGAAGATTTTCTTGATAGACTGGATAGAGGCATGAAAGCAGTGGCTCTCCACCTTCCTAACGCCGCAGCCCTTTACTACAGTTCCTGTTGTGACCCACAGGTTGAGAATCACTGCATTAAAGGAAAGAGTGAAATTAAAGATTGCAGGTTTCTCAACTAATATCCAGATGGATGGTAGTGCTGTTGACTCAGGTGATGAAGAGGTAGGGAATTAACAAGTCAGTGTTTGGTGTGTTACGTTTGAAATCTCCGTTGACTTCACATGGGCTTGTTAGGCTGGCTTGCTGGGGCCATAGCCTAGAACTTCAAGGAGAAATCTAGGTCTGAGATGCAAACTTGTCAGCAGCAAATGATAAAATCACCTGGAAGAACAGTGTAGATGCGCACTAGAGAGAGAGAAGGAAAGTAATCCAGGATCAACTTTCATGAATTCCATCACAGCTGGGTAAAAGGAGGAAAAAACAGTTCAAAAGATGTGGAAAGTAGATTATAAGGAGAAATAGGTGAAAACAGGCATAGAAGGAGAAAAATAGGTATAAAGTAAAAAACAAGAAAAGATGTAGCCACAAACATCAAGAGGTCAACTATGAGAACACTGTCAAATGAAAAGAGAACAGAAAAGTTCCCACAGACTCAAAAGATCTAAGTGACTATGACCATGACTGAGGCAGTGTCAGAGGAATGATGAAATCATAAAGCAGAAAACCTATAGCTCCATTTTTTCTAAACATTTCCCAAATGTACCTAATTTATTACTTCCTAATTCAAGATTAATCCCACTGTCATCAGTCACATGTATTGCTTGTGTACTCCTTGAATTTATTTGCCATCCCACATCTAGAAAAATCCTGCCCCAAACCAAATCCGAGCATGTCACTCCCCTGCCCCACCTAGGATGCAGACTTTACCCATGTTTCTGACAGCCCCCACCCTCTGACAACTGCTGCCACTTCACTCTCAGTCCATTCCCCCCTCCCATTCAAGTTCAGAGCATCAGCCATATTGAATGTCCAGGATTCTAGGTACACCCAATATGAGGTACATTCCAGGATGGATTCTGAGGCAGGGCAGAAGTAAAATGAGAAAAGCCCATGCATGTGAGCTCCAGGGTGTGTGTGAACCAGGTAAGTATTGTACAATTGAACTGACTTCTTCTTTCCTAGTCTTGCTTTTTACTTTAACCCAAGTCATGCCTCCCACCTCAGGATGATCATCTCACCTCTGTTGATACCATGCACAATCAAGAAGGAACCTGAAGCCACTTATTTTCTGCATACCTTACAACATTGGACCTTTTCCAGAAGAGCTATATATACTCTTTGTGTTCCCAACTAGATGGTAAACTCCTTTAAGTCAGGGAACATCAAGACACCAAGAGGATGCACACCTGCGTTTGAATCCCGGTTTGTAAACACTCTTTGGACTTCAGTTTCTCCAACTGTAAAGGTGATATAATGATACACACCTATGTCCTAGGACTATTTTGAGGATTCCATGGGATAACAATTGTAAAGTGCCGGCATGGAGTGAGCAATTCCATTATTATTTTGACTGTTAATATTTTTCAGACCCTACAGTTCTTTACACAGTACTGGGCACAGTGTCCGTGCCTAACAAACACCGGTTGGCTACCTGATAAATGCTATTCCTCAGCCATTTTCCCATGACGGTTATGGTGCATTATTCAAGGACAAGACTATCTACCTCATGATTAATTCTTTCTTCCTTTTTCATGTTGAGTTATGTAAATCAAGTTTGTACATTTCACCCTTCAGACAGAAGTGGAGTGGTTCTAATTTGATCTAACCTAAGGTGGTGGTGGGGGGAGGGTGGAATACAGAAGACTGTAGAAGTTAAAACTTTCTGGTACAAAAGAAACAGCAGGCTACCTTATGTTTTCAACATTAGCATTTAAGTTCACTGCAGCTGAACTCAATTCGTATCAGTGGAGATTTATATCAAACAGTGGGAAGGCAAGTCATATCCTACTGCTGTCTTGCAGAATTATCATCAGGAATGTAGCCAATTTTAGCACAAATAAATGGTAGTTAGGGAAGTAACTTGTATGATCAAGTCCTATAATGGTCATTCTTTGATTTAGAAATATGTTCCAAACCTGTCACTTTGCATGAACTTGATTTTCAAAGGAAAGAGGAAAAAAAAAATATGCTTTCTCCAGTGGGAATAGCATGATATGTAATAACAAAGTTAAAAAATTCTGCTCACCACTTTATCATTTTATGTGTATAGAAAATAACTTTAAGTGGTAGATGCTTGCTTAAGGATTAAATTATATACAATGCAACTGCTGTCATTACAGTTACACATCACTAAAGCGAGACACTCCTAAAACTGTCATCGTGTTGGCAGTCAAAAGACAGCTGAAACACTGGTTTGAATTTTATCTCTTTTATCTCCTTTATAAAGAAGTGCTTTGTAAGAATCACATGTGAAGAATGAAGTAAGAAATGGGTTCGGTGAATGAAGTGAAGGTATGTTGGTAGCAGGAAGGAATCTCAAAGATCATCATTTCAAGCCCCTCAGTTTGCCAAGGAGAAAACAGAGACCCAAAGAATTCAAACAGCCAGCTCAAGGACACATGCAATTGGGACATTTAAGTCTCTTACTGTCTCTAAGTCATTGCCAAACCTGGCCAAACATCAGTCCTGGGGGAGCACACAGGTTCCTAGGCACACAGACTCGCAGAATCTAAAACTTTGGGAGTAGGACCCCAAGTCCTGCAAATTTAAAAAGCACCCAGGTGATTCAGATGCCAAACATTCTAGGACCAAACACTGAGCTATGCTGCCCATGACCACTGGCTAGACATTCAACTTGGAAATGAGGGGAGGTAGCACCTGTTTATTTTCTCCAAATTATTTAGCTATATTATTACAAAAACCACATTCATAAAGGTCATTTTTTTACTACCTTATCTATTTAAATCTACTCTAATAGCAGACTTAGCCAGTTTTTTCTTGCTTTATAAAAGCATTGCATGCATATATCATCATGTTCCCCTCCCACAGTATATCTTTTATTTCTCCTGAGATGGAAACTGGTATCTTAATTACCTGATAGTCCTACTTTCTTATAAATAGTGTGGTGCATATAAGCATGTGGAACAAAACAGTGTGGTACATATAAAACAGGTGGAACAAAAAAGTATATCTACCACCAAACAATCCCATCCAGGGTATTAACTTGCCTGCCTTTTCTTCTACAGTTGACTAATACAGTGCCTACCATGAGAGCAGCCTCGTCCAACAAAAAGAAGAACTTCAAAAAGAAATAAACCCTCTCCTAAATACAAAATATGATGGATCCAAACCTCTATCTCCAGCCCTGACCTTTCTTTGAAGTTCCAGACTCATTTATTCAAGTGTCTACCAGACATTTCCACCCCAAGCTCCCTCATGAGTAATTCAGACTCAACATGCTCCAAACCAAAGTCATCATTTTCTCCCAAATCTGGACCTCCTCTGTGCTTCTTCATATTGGCTAATCAATCTAATCCCCCACGGCAAAAATCTGACAATTTTACCTGTATTTGCTGAAATTTATGGAAATTTTAATTGCAAGTGAAAGAAATTCAACTGAAGCTGGCTTGACTAGTAAACATAGTTTATCAAATTGCTTAATTGCAAAGTCTACAAGGAGATTCTGTCTCTAGGTATGACTGGACCTAGCTAAGTGATTTGATCAAATTATTCTGCTGCTCTTTCCCTTCTCAGTTCTCCTCCTCTGTTGGCTCCTTTCTAGATGGGGGAAGCCAAGCTTATGTCCTTCCGGCTTTCTAATTCCAATGAAAAATGTTCTTCCTAATAATTTCAGCGAGAATCCTGGTTTGGTTGGACCGACTTAGTTCAATGCCTGCACTTGGCCCAATCACTATGGCCAGGGTTGGCGAACTGTGGCTGTGGCACCATGGGATCGGGAAATGGACTGAGCACTGGGGAGGATTAGTTACCCAAAGGAAAACTGGGATGCCATTTCAAAACAAAAAGAGAAAAAAAAATCAGGTAAAAGCAGTGTGCAGGCAGAAACATCAGATATCGTCCCTGTTGTCCCAGATTCCTCATCTCTCTTCACCTCTTGAGCCAAAGAATTGCTTCATTCGAGAGACTGTCTAGCCCTGACTGGTCCCTTACTTGTCTCCTCCTCTCAGACTCTCTCCTTCTCTGACTGCCTTCAAGCCCTCAAGTCTCTGAGCCCTTCAAGTCTCATCTGGAATTGCAATGTCCATTCTTCTAGTTCTGTATCTGCACTGCAATTGAAATACGATCCTGGTATTTTCCAGCTTAAAAAATCTATCAAGGTCTGACCATGAATAATATGAAGATCAGGCTCTCTATCCATCTTTGCAGGATGTTTAAGGCTCTCCGGGATTTGTCCGGCTTTATCTCTCAAACTCCCTATCATATACCATAAGGAGGCTGATAATCTAACTCTAATAAAGAAAAATATTTCCTGACTTCTTCCTTGGCATCAGGTTCTGTGCAAAGAGCTATCTGTGCACTCATAAAATCTTATTACAATCTTCATTTTACAGATGAGAAAACCCATCCTAGGAGAGGCTAAGCAAATTACCCAAAGTCACACCACTAATAAGAAGCCAGTATTAGAACTCCGAAAGGCTTCTACCATTTGGAAACAAAGTCGAATCTCTTAACTATGATGCTATCTTGCTACACTAAATGAACCCCCAGTTCTCCTAACTTACCACATCTACTTTCCCCTGCTGGCTATGTGCTTCTCTTATGTGGCTGACTGGTCAACCCCTGTGTAACCTCAAGATCTGCCTGAGTGTCTCCTTTTTTGAAGAAGCCTTTCCTGACACATATAAGCCCAGCTTGTCACCCTCCCCTTTATTATAAAAAGTGGTCACTCATGAACACTGGAAACCTAAAGGTTTAAGATAATGGAATGATGAATGGTCTATGATAGAATGCCAATATTTAAAAAATCATGTTTTTAAAAAAATCGTAATGACTTGTCCCAAAACAAGGTGATTGAGGAAGGGAGACTAGACTACAAAGTGCTGAATAATGCATGTGTCTATCTTCATAAAACGGTCTGCACCCAAAAAGGTGCTATATAGGCTGGCTAGTTCCTATAACTCAGTGGTTAGAGTGCTAGCCCCATGCACTGGGAGTGGCGGGTTCAAAGTAGGCCTGGGCCTACTTTACAAAAAACAAAACAAACAAACAAAAAGGTGATGTACTGAAAACACAAAATAGGAATTAAAAGAAAGGGCTTTAGTATCAGATAGAAATGGGTTTGAGCTCCATCTTTACCACATATTAGCCTGACACTTTGGGAAAGGGATATGATCCCTCTAACCCCCTGCATATGTGTATAAATACCCCTCTGTCTCTAACATGTCCATGTCCAGTCTATAGCTATATCTCTACCTACAGAGAAGCAAGAAGAGACTAGAAAGAAATATATACCAAAGGTAACAGGATGGTAGTTTGATTGATGTTCACTTTCTTCTTTATGTTTTTTCACTTTTTCTAAATATTCTGCAAGGCACATGTGTTTCCTTATCTATATTCTGATCATTCCCTACACTAATATGCTGTGTCTAATTTAAACTTTGGGCCCCAGGAGCAGAAACCGCATCTAATCGTCTAATTATGCATCCCGCATCATAGCCCACATGGCATCAGTGTTAAATGACCGGCTGGTTAGCGTCGTCACAGCCATGGCGGATCTATCTGGCACACTTAGGAGGTCTTCTTTTCAAAGATATAGTCAATTTCTGACAATTTAAGGGCTGATTATCTAGTCTTAAATTATCTATATCCTTCTCTTCTACAACATTTCCCTCCTGCTGACGAAATTTGAAGGTTTCGTGGCTTCTTAATATCAGCACCATGACAAGAGGAGGGAAAGCCAAAGTGATGATATTGTAATCAATCAGATTGCTTACTCTGTGGAACCATTGATCATTACGTTCTCTTTAGAAGCTTCAGCATGAGAAATTTCTTTTAAAATGTAATAGCAGGGGGAAAACTTTCTCTCTCCTAAGAAAATACTCTATTTTCTCTTTTATTGATAAAACTATGCAGCTTGTGTTTCACCTTCCATCTTGGGTATTAGAAGGCTTGCCATTATTTACTGCTCTGTCTTCCTCCTTTCCTTAAATTTGACTTGCCTGCTAACTTTCTTTTTATGCCTTTTTTTTTTTTTTTTTTTAAAGCAGCCCTCACAACTATTTTTTGAAAGAGCTGGGGTAGAAATAAATTCACTAAATAAATACCAATTTTGAAAATCTGTGCTAATATTCATACCTTATATTTTGTTTTGCTTTTTTTTTTTTTTTTAGCAGTTTCACATTTATGAGCTCACCTGTTTCTCCTTGCCCTCTAAATAGACAGGCAGCCATTTCAGACACCAAAGTGGACAAAAATCCTCTAGGAGAGTTAGAAGGAAAGACTACAGGTTCTGGGACTAGACTACCTGAGTTCGAATTCTGTGTCTAGTCTAGTCCTACCTCGAGCCCTTGGATAAGTTGTTCAACATCCCTGTTCCTCAGTATTTTTACCTGTAAAATGGAAAGGTAATAATAACTGTAGCTGCTGCAGAGGATAATTGAGAGGATTCATAAATGTCTGGTATTTTTATATTGATGTACTTATCACTAAACTTCTGCCTTGACCACCTATGTCTCTGTATGCTGGTCTTTTGCACTTTGTCAGCATTCAAACCCTTTGGACTGAGATCTGCTTTTGCCATAGATCAGAAGAAATGATTTCCTAAAGAAAACATGATCAGAGGAAGAAAAACATCCTTTAGGATTTTTTACTACATCACTAAAAACACATAAATGTCATCATTCAGTGCAATGGTTAATACAGGCTTTAGTACCAGACTGCTAAATCACCCTTGCCCCTTGCTTGCTGTGAAGCCTTGGCCAAGCCCCATCATGTCCACAGCCATATTGTCTTCCACTATAAAATGGAAATAATAATGGCTCTTCCCTAGCATGGTCATTATATAAAGCACACAGCACAGTGCCAGGACCATAGGAGGCCATCAATAAATACAAGTGTGATCACTGTTATGTTGCTGTTATTATCATTATACAGTAAGTCAGTGTGCCAAAAGTGATCGAACGCAATTTCTTATATTTTTCATTTCAGACTTTTAAAACAGAATTCATACTTTGTCCAAATGAGTTAAAATTACAAAAGATTCACTATAGTTGGGAGAAAAAATTGTGCCTCCCCCAACACAAAGTTATTTTTTAATTTTCCTCCGATGTTTCTGGCTAACTCTAGTGCTCCCTGTATCAATGTTTTGCTAAGGAGTAATTTAATGTAGAATTAAACCCTTTTGTTATATAGAGTCCCAGAATTATGTGATGAGTCCAGACCTTAAAAGCCTTTTAGATCTAGGGATAGTGGGACACACCTGTGGTCCCAGCTAGTTGGGAGCCCAATGTGGGACAGGCACTTGAGCCCAGGCCAACCTGGACAATACAGTAAGACCCTATCTCTAGAAGGTTTTTTTAAGTCATTTTTTCTCACTGATTCTGATTGCAAATATAGGAAAAACATAAGGTTTAGGTTTAGATTTTATAGTTAGATACGGCTTTAGAATGGGGTGGTAGTTTATACTATATGTTTGAATATTGAAAGGGATTAAATCTAATTATTTTCAGTAACTAAAATCAACTTAATTACCTTTATACTTGGCAACAAGATTGTATTAAAGGACTACATCCAATGTATTTCTAGAACTACCTCTTAACAAAACATAATGCTTAGAATACAGGTAGGCTTCCCTTTAAGAAAACCTAAAATGCAAAGCTCTAAACCTGTAAAGTGGAGAGAGGGTGGCTATTTTCTTTCCAAAAGAGACTCTGTTTTATGAAAAAAAATAGCTTTATTCCAAAATCAAGCTTTACGTATATTGTTGATGATTCAGTGGTAAGAAAGTTGATTTGCACAGACCACAAATTGGAATAATTTGTGAAATTATGCTTTTATCTAGAGTGAATAAAAAGCCCACTTTTTTTTTTTTTTACTTTGATGCCATTATGTTCATCCATCTTCCAGCAGATCCCTATAGTTTAAAAATAATAATCAGTCTTGCTGTATTGGTCTTTCCCATTTTTAATAGGTCTGGTGATCTCATGTACCTCACTGAGACCCATGTGAAAAATGCACTGCCCTGACAGCTCACATTAAGCATCACATAGAAAAAGTATAATTAGCATTTCTGTGCTAATTAAAAGTGATGCTGGTTTAGTTCCAATATCATGCTTTTAAATGGTTGAAGCCTCCAGAGAACAAAGTTGGGAGGGGAAATGCATTTCAAACAGAATAACCCGGTGCAAACTTTCTTAAATGATCCGGATTTGTTGCTGTTGTTATTTACATCTCATTATAATGGTAGACTTCAAGATGACTTCTTTTAATCAGTTTACCATTTCACTTTCCCCTTTGCAAGCAGTAGGAAATTCAAGATTTTTTTCTGCTTCTTTAAATCCTTTGACCGTCTGCTTTCACACAAAATTAATTAAGAATTTTCTAAATAAAGAACATTCCATGAAAGAAAAGAAGCAATTCAGAATTTTCGGGTATATATATATATATACACACACATACATACACACAGTGCAAAGTACAAAGTGTACTCAGCCACTTCAGACTTTCCTACAAGTGAAAATTTTAAAGACAAATACCACCTCCCTGAACCCAACTGTTTTTCAAATAAACAGATGATTGCCATTGACTAAATACTATACTTTTTCAAACATAGCCCAATATTCAAAATCACAAAGGTTCTACATGGTGTTAAATCTGATTTTCTTTCCAAACAAATGTCTGAGGATCACCAAGAGGTGGGGAGTGAGGGAAGCGATTGTTCCACCACATTCCATTCCCATTAAATCAACTTGATATTTGCGATAAATTAAGTCTGCACTGCAGGTCAGTGAATTTCTATTAACTACTTATTATGGAAGAAAGGAAAGCGGCCTAGTCAAGAACTCTTACACATCAGCCAAAGCAAGCTGTCACTCTGTTTAGTTTTTACAATAAATGTCCCTCAGTCTCACACATGGGGAAGAAAAAACTTCTCTTAGCATTTAAGCTCTCATTGCCAATGTGCATTAAGAAAAAGAACCAGCTGAGATTTAAAAAGCTAGAAAATTCTGGATTTTGCTAAGATTTTGCTGATGTGTAATGCAGCCATTTTAAAACAGGCCTCTAGGGATGCTAAGAGTCTGCCTGCCTTGCTGAGCTTTCAAGCAGTTGTCCTCCTGATTCCAATCAGTCTGTACCTGGTGGGTCAAATCACTGCAGAGTGAATCCCCCAAAGAGAAAATGGTTCAAGTTTTCTCCAGAGGGGCTCAATGACAGGGGACTATAGGAGAGCAAACTCAGAGGATCTCAGCACAGAGGTCACAACTTCTGAGATGCTGGAAATCACTTGGGCCACAGAACTCGGTGGGTGCTAAGCCCCATGGGTATGCCTGGGCTCTTTAAATAAGAAGGAATAGATACGTCAGTAAAGAGAAACTAAGCAGGTAGCCCTAAGTCCTTCCTGTCCCCAGCACTGCAGAGTATAAGAAAAATGGGGACAGGAGGCTTCTTGCTAGGCTTCTTACACCCACAGTGCAGAGGACACTTTGCCTTCTATTACTTCCTAAACTGCCACCAGTTCAGATCATCAGTGATCAGAACTGCACCCCAGGAAGGATACCAAAAAAATGAAAGACTAAAGGAATAAATATATTTTTTTAATTACAACAAAGACAGAAAACACAAAATCATTTGGAGCAAATATAAACATCTGTGAAAGAAAAGAAATTATGATTTAAGAACAATTACAAAATGAAGAGTAAAAGCACTGTCTATAGGAAAGTCAAAACAAAGGCCAGGATTTTCTCAAATAAGCAATTTTGGAGATGACATTCAAGAATGAATATTTACTTCTAAGATCCAAATTAGTGACTTGAAAAAGCAAGTGTAAGAAACATACCAAAACACAAAATATAAAAGGATGGAAAATACGTTTATTTGTGTGTGTGTGTGTGTGTGTGTGTGTGTGTTTGTACATATATTTTATATATACAGGGGGCCAAAAAATATACACATTTTAAGAAAGAAAAACCATATTAAATTTGTAATACTCAAGTCACATTTGACTTCTGCAATTATATGAGGTGGTCAACATGACTTGTATTCATCTTTTGTTATTGGCATACATTGAGTATTCCCCTTTGAAATACTCCCCTTGTCCATATGGTGACCACAGTGATATTCAGCAATGAGGTATGTAGCACTTTCTAAAATGAGTTTGTGAACTTAATTGTAAGACCTCTTATATTTTTTGGACCCTTGGAATACCCCTACACACACACACACACACACACATACACAGATAGAAATATGAAGAAATGCAAAATATAAAAAGTTAGCAATATTAAGAGAAAAGGAAAACAATTTGGAGGACAAAGCCAAGAACTCAGAATTTTTTTTTTCCAGAAAAAAGCAGGAAGAGATGACACAGACAGTATGTTTACACAAATACTACAAAATAGAGAAAATTTTCTCTGAACTGAAAAAAAGACTTAAGTTCACGGAATGAAAGGCCAAAGTTCAATCATGGATTAATAAGAAAAGACAAAGAACTAAGACCATCCTGATAAAATTCTAAGGATAAAGAGAAAATTTAACAAATATTCAGACAGAAACAAAACAAGTAACCGTGAAGGAAAAAGAGTAAGACAGGCACTAGACTTCTCATCTCCAGCATCTGCACCTAGAAAACGAAAAAATAACAATTACTGGACCACTGAGCAGGAAGGACTATAAAATTTAGATAGGGTAAGATAGAAGGTAGAAATGGGGAAAACGTCACTATTCTAAGGATCACTTTATTGGAGTGGGATAGGGTAAGAAAATAACTAGCATCTTATATTTTAAATAATATTAGAGAAATGTGTATAAACTGATAACGACAGGGAAAGAAAAGGTAACTGCTAATGGACTGAAATAGTACAATCGATCTTACAAATAAACAAGCAGAAGAATGGAATGATCAAACCAATTAAAATTAGGATAAGGGAGGGGAAGAATAACATAGATCATAAAGTAACAACAGAAATAAAATCAGGTCATTACAACTAGTGGACTAAATTCTCCCATTGCATGAAAGAAACTGTCAAATTGAATTAAAAGAGAAAACTTTGAGCTAGGCAGTCTAAAAAAAAAAAAGTCAACAAAGTGATTAAGAAAGGTTTAAAAAATATATTGGCAAAGACAAAAGCAAAGTTATTATTAATATTAGATAAGTTGGAATTTACTGTTAAAAGTCCTAACCAAGCAAATAGATGTTTATTAGGTTTTGACAAAAGCTATGATTAAGGAGATACAATAACTATATACAAGATGAGTATATATATAATTCTATATAAAATTATTATTAATAGAAATGCAAGACCTTGATAAGAGTATAATTTTAGTATTAAACAGAAAATATATTTGAGAATGTTACATAACTCAGAAAAATGAACATCATATAACTTTAATTCACAAAAAATAAGGTCAGAGACAAATTGCATAGTACAGATTTATAAACTAAAAAAAAAAAAAAATACCCTACCATGAGAATGAATCAGTAAGAAGCTAGGCGCAGTGGCTCACACCTGTAATCCTAATACTCTGGGAGGCTGAGGTGGGTAGATTGCTTGAGCTTAGGGGTTCAAGACCAGCCTCAGCAAGAGTGAGACCCTGTCTGTACAAAAAAAAAAAAAAAGAAAGAAAAATTAGCCAGGTGCAGTGATGTACACCTTTGTAGTCCTAGCTATTTAGGAGACTGAAGCTGAAGGATGACTTAAGCTCAGGAGTTTGAGGCTGTAGTAAGCTATGATGTTGACACTACACTCTGCCCAGGGTGACAGAGGGAGATATTGCCTCAAAAAAAAAAAAAGAAAGAAAGAAGGAAGGAAGGAAGGAAGGAAGGAAGGAAGGAAGGAAGGAAGGAAGGAAGGAAGGAAGACAGACAGAAAGAAAGAAAACGAGAGAGAGAGAAAGAAGCAGTGAGATCTTATAGTTCTCACCTCCTAACGTTTTTACTTAGTGCTTTCCCACTGGGGCAATACTGGAAATTTGTATGGAATAATAATTTAGTAAATAAGCCTGCTTTGTGTACTGCTTTAGGTTAACTCATTTCCTAGCTCTCAGGTACAAAATATCATTAGCGTCTCACTAGCACTAAGATAACCAAACATCAGCACACTTAAAAGTATTCTGATAACATATTATTGTTATTTAAATTATTCTAGGTCATAGACAATGAAGGAACTTTCACCTTATTGAATCTAGTTTTACATAGATTCATAAGATACTATGTACTAATTCATAAGATAGTAGAAAAAGAGAACACTAGTACAATCTAACTTAAAATTGGCCCATATTATCAGAAAGATTTATTACTATGAAACTGTCTGTATTAACATCTATTTATACATCTATTTAATTTTCTGTGCAACTTCATTTAGAGTTCATGATATTTCTAAAACTTTGGCTATAATGATTGTGTATTTTTATAAAAGGATAAATACCTAAGAACACTAGAGAAAATAATTTTTAAAGAGTAAAGGAAGAGAGACTTGCTTTACCAGCTATCAAAAAATACTACAAAGAGAATATGTTACTAATTTGGAAATAGAAAATTAAGATATTTGGAAGAGATAGAAAATCAAGAATTAGATACAATCAGCCCTCAGTATCCATGGGTTCTACACTCATAGATTTAATCAGCCATGGATCAGAAATATTCAAACCCCTCCTCTAAAATAACAATAGACAATAAAAATTAAGTCTATACTTTTAAGCTCAACTATAGGCATTCTTCCTTTTCTTTCTTTGGGATGTCATGCCATCTCCCTGCTCTCCTTTCTATACCCCCGTATTTTCTCTCTCACTCTCTCTCTCTTTTCTCTTTCTAAGGTAAAACAATGGGAAATAACACAAATTCAAAAACTATGAAGTATAACAATGTATATAGAACTAGCATTGTATTAACCATTGTAAGTAACCTACAGATTATTTAAACTGAAGTATACAGGAGAATGTGAGTAGGTTATATTTATATAAGGGATTTAAGCAGCCAAAGATTTTGGTATCTGTGACAGGTGCTGGAACCAGTGCCCTTCAGATACTAAGGAACAACTATACTTAACTAGTAATATGAGGTTTTAATACATAAAGCAAGCAGAATTTTATTTAACTGGGTAAAAAAATGAGTATTTAATAAATTATCCTAGTGATTTATCTGGAAAAATTTGCATGGACTATCATCTTGCACCATATAACAAAACACATTTTATATACATTTAAGATATAAATATAAAAACATTAAACAAAAATATTTTCAGAAAATTGAGGCAGCTATGTGTATCTCACATACTGTAAAAGATAAGATGGACATATTTGACTAGGTAAAAACATACCTATATACTCGAGTATAAGCCGAGTTTTTTCGGCACAAAATTTGTGCTGAAAAACCCGAACTCGGCTTATACTCGGGTCATACAGGTTATTTGATTCAGTGTGCACACACCTAATCAAATGCACGTAGTCTCCAGTCGTCTTCTGCAGTCTGCTTGAGGGGGCGGTGCTTTGTATGAGACCGACAGCAGTGATGATGATATCTTCGAACTCAGTGATGGTAACAATGTCTATGCTGATACCCTCACATCAGATACAGCTGAAGCTCTGTTTGGACATACAGATGATGAGGAGGAAGAATCCAGTTTTGAAGGATTTTAACCTTTGTGATTTAGCTTGATTACCTGGTAAGCTACGGTTTTCTGCACTTTATTTATAGTTTTAAAGTTGTTGTTGCTAGTTTACAGTTTTTCTTTAGCAATAAATATTGAAAAGCATTTAACCTACTGATTCCTCAATTATTGTAATTGTTTTGAGTATATATTTTTATTTTTGAAATTTACCAGTGGCTGCTGCATTTTCCACCTGGGCTTATACTCGAGTCACTAAGTTTTCCCAGTTTTTAGGGTAAAATTAAGGGGGTCTGCTTATACTCGGGTCAGCTTATACTCGAGTATGTACAGTATCAGGGAATTGTTATGTAATAGTATTTTGAAAGTGCGTCCTTTGGAGTGTTTCTTTTCTTTAAGTTTATGTTGAAGTCAATTAGACCATATCCCTTTGGAACATTTTTGACATCTGTGCTATTGAAAGATAATGCATCAACTGGGTATTGTTGTGGGTGCCTATAGTCCCAGCTACTTGGGAGGCTGAGGCAAGAGAATCGCTTAAGCCCAAGAGTTGGAGGTTGCTGTGAGCTGTGATGCCACAGCACTCTACCCAGGGTGACAGCTTGAGACTCTGTCTCAAAAAAAAAAAAAAGAAAGATAGTGCATCAATAATAAAGCTATATCCATCCATTTCATTTGTTAAGTTATTTAGACCTAAAACTTTAGAATTCTGTTATCCACTAATTACATTAGCATTTTATGGGAACTGTGATTCAGACTTTAATTTTTCTTCAACCACCACACAAGTTGAGTTTAAAGAAGAGTACTTTTATTGAAGAGCTGGGCGGCAACTGCCTCAGTGTCCTATGTTCTTGTAAAATAATACCTGTAATCTTTTTCTCTTTTGTATTTTAAAATATACCTTTATAATCTGTTGAAATTTAGCAATTCCAAAAAGTTACTGAAAAATCATTTCCCTACGGTATTCTGTACAGTGATAAATCAAGTTCTCAAGTTTGAATTGTTTTTGCCTTTTTTGGTAACTCATTCCTGTCTTTACATTTGCACACCTGTTTACCTACCCCACCTATTCTTCTCCTTCCCACTTCTCCTCTCCCCATGTAGCCTTATTTCTTTCAGGATGTTTGAAACCTTATATAATGTATCCCAGGACTGAGATTTTGCTCAAGTACCTAAAACGTAGCAGATGCTGTTGTGCTCTTCACAGCAGAGAATGGTGCTGTAGCAGCCAAAACACATCCATGAAACATAACTCCAAGCAACAAAGTCATTGTGGTGATTGGCAAAAGAATCAGTGCAGTCACTGGCTTTTCTCATCTGCGGGGTTCCATCAGTAAGTCCTGGCAGCAGTGCTTTAAAAATGGCCCAAATGTTTTTCTGTAGTGAAATACACTTACACTTTGTTAGCAAAATTTGTTTAAAGGGACTTATAGAGAGAGTCAATAAATCTGTTGTAAGTCTATTCTTAAGGTAAAGTTCCCCCCAGTTTATAAGACTGTGTATTTTTGTAATTCTAAAAACTTAGAAAGTCCCTTTATTCTAGATATTTAATGCAGTTTTTTATAGAATTGACTTGCGCAGTTTTGTGGTCTTGTTTTTCATATGTAAATATTATATTCACTTGGCTTGTGCCTATAGCTCAGTGGCTAGGGTGACAGCCACATACACCTGAGCTAGTGTGTTCAAATTCAGCCCGGGCCAACTACAACCAAAAATTAGCCGGGCATTGTGGCAGATACCTGTAGTCCCAGCTACTTAGGCTGGTGAGGCAAGAGAATTGCTTAAGCCCAAGCGTTTGTGAGAAGTGACAAATAACCAACACATTGAATCCCATAATAGCATAAATGTATTTATGATCTGTATACAAATGACTTAAAAAATAAAAAAGAAAATCCTAAAATTTAGTTCAAGGAATTTTACTTGAACCAGTGTTTTTAAATATATATCCATATATATATATTTAATAAAATTTAACTATTTTTCAGCATGACTTTATTTATTATTATTTATCATACTACATTAGTATGCTTTTGTATGAAAAGCAGTGTAAATTTATTTACATAGACATCAGTAAAAAATAAATACTTTATTATTAAAATAAAAAGTGCATACCTACACAGTTCCTGTAACCAACTTCTCTGTGTTATTCTAGCTTACCTTGGGAAGTTTTAGTAATTTGTGGGAATTATTTAAATTAGAATAGATTCTCTGGACACCTTAAAGATTCTTAAAGAGAATTCCAGGAAGCCTTACTGTCTTTTTGGAACCAGAGCATTTTTTGGATTCACTGAACACCCACCCCTCCCCTTTTGGAGGCCTGCCTTTGTTCCCTCAGTGCCCTGTTGCACCAAGGTTTTCCCATGTGCCCTTCTGACTGCAGAGTTAATCGTCAATGACAAGGCATTATCCCTTTGAGACTTTTGAAAAATGGAATTGTTTATGATCCTGAGGAAAGGATGAGCATGGTTTGAATGACAAGGACAAAGGATAGTTTTTGATGCATAAGCTGTCTTGGAAAGGGTAAGGTAATCTTATAAGCAGGCTCTCTCTGGGTGGCTAAATACTGTGAATTCACCTGTAAGTTACTATATATATGCAGAAATTATGGTCATCCTCTTAGTACCCCGCTGTCATGAAATGTTGCAGGAATACGAGGCCCAGTGGAGAGAAAGAACACTCAAACACCAAGATATGGAGGAAGGGCTTTTTTTCCACGTGTGGAGCCACGGCGGACTAGAGTCCAGAAATGGCTGTGCTCCCTAACTGGTTCTGTCTTATCTCCAGTCAAGGGCTCTTTATCCACAGGTCCCCTTCTCATTGATCAGTTTGAATGGAGCTGGGGAGGGCAGGCTCGGGCTTTAGTTTCCAGGTCCCAGGGAGTTAAGTTTTTATGAATTCCAAAGTCGGGGTGGACTTTGTAGGTGCTTGTGTGAGAAGACTTTTATTCTCTGAAGCCTTATTTTCCCGGGTATTCTCTGTCAGTGTAAGTCACACTTTTTTGATGTAACTCAAGTCTTCTGGAGCACTATTATGAGGTTCTTTGTGCATATCTATTTCTATGACCTTTGTTTGGGAACTTTTAATTCTGCTAGAAATATTCAGAATAAGAGGTTTCCTGAGTTTAAGTGAGAAAGAATATTTTGAATACTACTACAAAACAACAATTTCAGTGTATCGTGTGTATGATCCACGAATTTAGTGTTTGAGCTGTAGTGTTATGCCTGGGAGTCTCTCAGAGACCATACCACCACACAAGTTGAATTTAAAGAAGAGTACTTTTATTGAAGAGCTGGGCGGCAACTGCCTCAGTGTCCTAACATGGGTTTCTGAAAGTAGCCCCAGTTACCTGTGGCTCTGGTTTTTATAGAGAAAAACTTTTCCAGGGGGCAAGCAAGTGTTATTACAGAAGCAAAAATAGCAGTTAAAGGAATACGGGGAATCATGAGGCTAGGGTAGTTAGGCATTCTACACAATGCTATGATCACGAGAGTGATTAGTGATTTTTCTTCTTTACAAAATAGGTATTAGGTTGTTTCAAAAGTTTTGTCCGTTTTAATGTCATGTGTTTTTGTAGCTCCATATCTCAATAAATATTTATTCTACTGTGTCGTGGTATATACTGATCAATGGAGAATTTTGTACTCTATACGTTGATGCTGTTCATTTTTTTC